>JBBBDQ010000246.1:1065000-1280000 GCA_037127315.1 Ascarosepion bandense
TTGATTTTGAAGATATTCAAAGAGATATTGATTGAAGTGGCAATCTAAAACTTGTAGCTGTTGTGGGATCTCCTCTTTTTCTATGATAATGGACTCGACGTGAGTATGCATATACTCCTACCATAGTGAGTTACGCAGAGTGCAGTTGGAGACATCGTAAGAGATCCGTAAGTTACACAGAGAATACCGCTCAGCCAGAATAGTATTACATATCACCCGTCAGTTCCAACGTGGACATACTAATTCCAGCACGGCATCACTTAAAAGACTTGTATATATATTAATATATCCCGAAAGGAATGCAGTATAAAAGATCAGTTGAAGAATGGAACTCCACACCAGGAAAAGAAATAGAGATTTATTGTACTAAGGTAAATTAACAATAATACACATATAGGCAAGCCAGGGTTTGGAGCGGAATCGACTATCGAATAGTGAATGACTTCGCCTAAGACTTTTTAAATTTTCTAGCCTTCCCACGCAAGACCAGATGTGACACATGGTCATTTTATAGTGGATATTTCCGGCCATATAGCCGGGCCAAAAAATCTCTGTCTATTTTTCCCCAGTCGTGGTTCGACCCTTCGGCGGAACCACGACTGGGTTTGTGCTTTCTGCTCGGAAGCAGAGAGCGCTCTCTACCCGAAGACAGAGCGCTGACAGTGTCATAGAGCAGTCAGTCGAATGCCTAAGACTTTTTGTATTTACTAGTCTTCCCACGCAAGACCAGGTGTGACACATGGTCATTTTATAGTGGGTATTCCCAGCCATATAGCCGGGCCAAAAAATCTCTGTCTATTTTTCCCCAGTCGTGGTTCTACCCTTCGGCGGAACCACGACTGGGTTTGTGCTCTCTGCTCGGAAGCAGAGAGCGCCCTCTACCCGAAGGCAGAAAGCTGACAGTGTCATAGAGCAGTCAGGCGAATGCCTAAGACCTTTCCGTATTTACTAGCCTTCCCACGCAAGGCCACTATAACACCTTCCCTCGAGCTAAATCCTTCCTAGAATTTTGCTCTTAATTTTGCTCTTAGGATCTGGACATAGCCGTTTAGTCCTTTCCCTTTTTCTGTTACTTCTTCTCCTGTTAGTCCCAGTGTCTTTACTTTTAGGAGAATCGGTAGTTCTTTGTGTAGGTGTTACCTCCATAGATACTCCATTGTTAGTGGGTGTTTTAATCTGGAATGTCATATATTACCTCTATTGGTATCTCTTGGTCATTTGCAACGGTTTCGATGTTTCGGTGTCTCAGTTGGTTTATGTGTCTTTTACAGACAAACTTCTCACCGTTAATTATATAAATGACTCTCCCGATTCTTCTAATTACCAAACCGTCTTTCCAAAAGCACTTTCCAGGCCAATAGTTCTTAAAGAAGACCTTGTCTCCTTCTTTGAAAGATTTAATATCAGAGTTTAGTTTTATAATACTCTTCTTTTTCTTTGGTAACAACCTATCAAATATTGACCGAATCATTCTCGCGAACATGACCTCAGCAGGCGACCAATTTCCTTAAATGTTCTGATTCGGCGTAATTCCATAAATCATCAGAAATGTTTGAATGTTCTTGTCTTCGGTGTCGATCCCATTAGCTTTTCTCATAGCTCTTTTAAACGTATCGACAAACCTTTCTGCCTGTCCATTCGATTCCGGATTATACGTAGACGTTGTTATGTTTTCGATTGCTAACGAATCACAATAATATTTAAATTCAGCTCCCGTGAACATGGTACCGTTGTCACTCACAATCGTGTTTGGCACCCCCAGACGGCTAAATACTTCGTTTAACGCCTTTATCGTATTTGCCGCAGTCGGGTGTTTAAATCAATAAACTTCAGGCCATTTAGAATAACTATCAACAGTAATTAGGTAATAGTCTCCCTTTAATGGTCCTGAATAGTCAACATGTATCCGTGACCACGACACATCTGTTTTTGGCCACGGCTGAGAATTTTATAGGTGGTGATTTTGCTGCTAATTGACAATGCTTCACCAAATCTTCAATGTCCTGGTTCATTCTCGGCCAGTATGTATAGCTCCTCATTAATGATTTCATTCTGGATACACTCGGATGACCCAAATGAAATTCTTTCAATATCCTCTTAGGTAGAACACGTGGAATTACCACTCTTTGAGCAGACATTAGTGTTTCATTGCAAATTGAAAATGGTGATACTTTATATCTATTGAACAGGTGAAGAGGCTCATCCCTTGTTTCCTGTTTAGGATGCGGTTTCCAGTTTTCTCTTTTCCAATCTTTTCACTCTTTTCTTTTTTTCTTTTTTCTTTTTTTTTTCAATTGGAGTAGATAGACTGAACTAAACTATCGCCTGGTTTACACTCCACCCACATCTATTGAACAGGTGGAGAGGCTCATCCCTTGTTTCCTGTTTAGGATGCGGTTTCCAGTTTTCTCTTTTCCAATTTTTCCACTCTTTTCTTTTTTTCTTTTTTTTTCAATTGGAGTAGATAGACTAAACTATCGCCTGGTTCACGCTCCACCCACATCTATTGAACAGGTGAAGAAGCTCATCCCTTGTTTCCTGTTTAGGATGTGGTTTCCGGCTTTCTCTTTTCCATTCATTTTACCCTTACGTAGCCCCCTGCGCATCAGTGGCGTTATTGCCTTGCTTGGAGTGATATGATTAAAAAAAAAAAAAAAAAAAAAAAATATCCTTTGTTTTGCTCATTCCCTTTCACTTGTTTAATCATCTTTGAAATGTAATCATCCGTTTTCGCCATTTTGTTAATTTCCTCCAGCGTTACCAGTAATTCACTAATGGTATTCACCAGTACATCCGCAAGTTCTTTCTCTTCTTTTAACGCTGCTATCACTGTTTCATCCAACAACTCAGGGTTTTTCAGGATTAGTCTTGAAAGACAATCCGCTTGGGCGATTTCCTTAGACGGAATAAATTTCATCTTAAAATTGTAATTTAATAAAATCACACGCCATCTTTGCAACCTGTTTGAGGAATGAGAAGATACTCCTTTTTTCGACACAAAAATCGACAATAACGGTTTTTTTTTAAAAATCATATCACCCCGAGCAAGGCGGTAACGCCACTGATGTGCCGGGGACTACGTAAGAGTGAAAAGATTAGAGGAGAGAAAGTCGGAAACCACATCCTAAACAGGGAACAAGGGATGAGGCTCTACACCTGTACAATAGACGTGGGTGGAGTGTGAACCGGGTGATAGTTTAGTCTATCTACTCCAATTGAAAAAAAAAGTGAAGATTGGAAGAGAAAACCGGAAACCACATCATAAACAGGGAACAAGGGATGAGCCTCTACACCTGTACAATAGACGTGGGTGGAGTGTGAACCGGGTGATAGTTTAGTCTATCTACTCCAATTGAAAAAAAAAGTGAAGATTGGAAGAGAAAACCGGAAACCACATCCTAAACAGTGAACAAGGGATGAGCCTCTACACCTGTTCAATAGACGTGGGTGGAGTGTGAACCGGGTGATAGTTTAGACTATCCAATGGTCGGTTTGTAGCACGAACGATCTCCCATAAATGAATCTGTGAAATTTCTTTACAGCATAAATTATAACTAGCGCTTCCTTCTCTATCTGGCTATAATTTCTTTGCGCTGGAAGCAACGCCCTCGAGGCATGAGCGAGAGGTTTTGTTGCACCATCATCGAATTTGTGTAAAAGAACAGCTCCTTTGCCATATTCCCTTCACAATATTTAAGCATTTATACCTTGTATGAAACAAACTGTACCGTTTGCCAAACATTTTCGATAATATATATATATATATATATATATATATATCAACTAACTGTATTCCTGGATTACTAACCTGCGTCCCAGTTTCTATCTTTACGTTTAATATAACATATTTTTCAATCTCAAATATCTGTTTTTGTTGTTCACTGTTTCGTGTTGTTCTTCACGTGGAATCCACAACAGTAGCATATAAGGATATTAAAAATTCAAGTTGATTGGAAAAATATAGACTCATTGGAGGGATTCCTGCTAGTTCAAAAACAAAAAAAACTCTAATGCTCACAAGTACAGCTAAAACCTTACGAAAGTTTGTATTTATCTAAAACGACTGTGATATTGTTTTTTTTTTTGTTTTTTTTTGTAGTGATTTGCAAAAATGCTCAGTAGAAAATATCATGATATCATTTCTGATCTTAGGCATTTTATTTGAACCCGGAAGGAAATGTGTATGCAACAGAAATCAAAAGATATAATAATAATAATAATAATAATAATAATCTAAATAATAATAATCTAAACTTTGTGTGTGTATGTGTGTGAGTGAGGCTGTCTGTGTGTGTCCGTTACCTATAGACTCCGAAACGGCTGATCCGAGTGTCTTGAAAATTTACACAGTTGTACTATAAGCGTCTGCGAGTGTTCTTAGCTAGATTTTGTGTCGAGGTACCCCCCGATACATATCGAAAATCGATAATCGAAAAAATCGGGTTATAGAAGAAAGTGGTCCGATTTTAATCAAATTTCATACACTCATAGAAACAGACATAAGAAACGATATTCAGAAGTTTCAAGGTTGCAGTTCTTACAATAGTGCAGAAAATCGATACTATATATATATATATATATATATATATATATATATATATATATATATATAAAAGGGAAGATGTTTGTGTGTATGTGTGTTTATCTGTTTGTATGTCTGTATTATTTTCTCTTTTATTTTAGTTTTTGCTTCGAGTTTGGCTCTACGTATGTATAATTGTAGTTCTTAGTCTCAGCAATGATACCATTTACTCAGAGGACTTATTTAGCCTTCAAAATTCAGTTTACAATGAAAAAAACTTATTTGATATCGATAGCAGGAAATCAAAATTTCACTTACATCCATTCATTTTTCTTTCAGTCTATGGTTTCGCTTTAACTGTAAACAACTATTGCTGTTTAGTATTTCGTGCCAACGTCCAAAGAGTCTGAGCTCCAGGACCATGGATTAGTTTTAAAGCTTTCATTACACCCCAGCAACGCCGGGCTCTAATGCTAGTAATAATAATAAACGCGACTGGAATTACAACGATAATGACGTGTTTTTCTGAGGCACCTGAAAACGTAACGTTTTTTTTCTAATGAAATTTTGTTTTACTCTTTTAAACGTAAACATTAATTTTTCTTCGTATATTATTTAAATTATCTGTTTCTTCTTTAAATGATCCTAATAGATTCAACAACTAGTTTTCTTATTCATATTTCCATTGGCTGTCGATATTTTGAAATATCTTTTTAAACTATGATAATCTTTCTTAAAAACACAAATTAAATAATAAATAATAAATAATCTTTCTTAGAAATAAAAAATAAAACATGATAATCTTAAAATCAAAAAATAAAACTAGGATAATCTTTCTTAAAAACAAAAAAATAAAACAAGACAACAGAAAAAATACGATAAAAAACACTAAAAACAGTTTGATACAAGTTCTACGTTATTCTTTCTTAGAATGAATACGTATTTATTTATTTTTATCTATTCATTCATTTTATTTATTTATTTACTTTTTGATAACCTTATTTTCGACGACTTTAATGAAAGAATAACAGAACATACAGTGGGCGAACAAATTATTATTTTTATTTCATCTTTTTTTTCATTAAATTTTGATTTTTTAAAATTTTATCTTAACAATTATTTTTGTTGCAAGGACTAGTGTTGATAGCAACATTTTTTTTCTTTTAACAAAATAATCTCTAAGTGTAGTGATGCTTTTTCCGTTGAACGGCTGTTACGTCCAAGTTTGTTTTTTGTAACCAGCGTCTCTCTCTTTGAATTTTTTCTATATGAAATTCTGTTTTACATAAACATGAATTTTTCTTCATATATTATTTAATTTATCTGTTTCTTCTTTAAATAATCTTAATAAATAGAATCATCAGTTTTCTTATTATTCATATTTCCCTTAGCTGTCGATATTTCGAAATAATTTTTTAAAACTATTATAATGATCTTAAAAACAAAAAGCAAAACTAAACAACAGGAAAAAATACGATGAAAAACAGTTTCATTATAATTTCTACGATATTCGTTTTTAGAAAGAATACGTATTTATTTATATATTTATTTATATTTATTTATTTATTTTATTTACTTATTAATTTATTTTATTTTGATAACCATATTTTCGACGACTTTAATGAAAAAATAACTGAATATACAGTGGACGAGCAAATTAGTATTTTTATTTTAAATCTCATAGCACTAATAAACTTAAAACGTATGTCAACATTTTCTTTTCCATTAATTCCATTAAATTAAAAAAAAATTTAACAGTTATTTTTGTTACAAGTGCTAGTGATAGTAGCAACAATTTTTCTTTTAACAAAATACTCTAGTGTAGCGATGTTTTGTTTCGTTGAGCGGCAGCTACGCCCAAGATTTTTTTTTAACCATTGTCTTTCTCTTTGAATTCCAATCGCGTTTCTGTCTACTGTCGCTTGGCAAACAATTTAGAAGAAGGAAAACTCTGAACAACAATCCGCAACACAAGGTGTTAATCGTGCCGAGGAGTGAATGGCTACTGCGTTATGAGGACACACTCGATCTCCCACAGGCTTCGGGACCCTGTGTGTAAAAGACCGTTACCCAACGTGCCGGGCAACTTTGGGTCGACTTTTAAACCTGTGCGTCACTCGCGGGAATAATATGAAAAATACAAATAGAAATAAAAAGTCCAGTATGGCTCTTCTGGTGGATAACCAGGGAGCCCGTTCTTCAGGAGGGAACCTGCCCGAGGTCGAAAAATCTGCCATAGGAACAAACTCCTACACAAAGAATGAATCTTCAGGTCTCCACAACCACGATAATCCTAATGATGGCCCGGAAAATTCTCAAGCTAGATCTATAACCGTATATTTAAAGAACGGAAAAATAAAATGATCTCGTGAGGAATATAAAGTCGTTATGACTGCATTTCATGAAGCGTTACTCAAACCTCAAAAAAACATCACTCGCCAAACATACGACATTTATCGAGAAAAGGTTGGACAAACAAATTGAAAGTACATTGACGAAAATAAATTAACCAGTGTACGAAGATACATCATTCGTAATAACCGATTGACACAGGCTGAAATTAATGAGATTAAAAGAATTGTAACCAGAATAGACGAATCAACAAAATATGAAAAGGAACCGGAATCAGAATCAGAAATAAAAAGTAATAACATCAAACAAGCTACAGGTCATAATGTAGAAACCGTGATACACACAAATCACTGAGAAGATAATACCGTAAGTTTAGAAGTGCTGGAAAGGTGTGATCTGAGTCCGTTACAAGACGACAATAAAACGAGTTCAAAACACATTGAACAGAATTAATTTATGGAAAAGAAGAACAGTATACAAGAAGCCAAGGAAGAAATCAAGAACCATATAAGTCAAATACAAAATATTGCAATGGAGGAACGAGAACAGCTCCCAAAATTACAACTAACAAAACATAACCTCGAAACTATTAAGCTCTACAATGCAGCACTCAAATTAATTTTAGATGAAGAAGACACTCATATAAATCTCAATGAAGCAATATATGCATCAGCAATAGCAGCAACAAAGAAACTGAACGTCAAATTAAAAACAAGGCAGTCTCGCAGACATGAAGATCCACCTTGGAAAAGAAAAATAGAAAAAGAAATTTGAGCAACTTAGAAGTGAACTATCAGTACTCGATGAACTGACAAGAGGAATGAATGTAAGAACTAGAAAAGGCAGAAGAGTCGAAAGAGAATACAGTCTTAGAAATGAAAATGAAGTCCTATCAACTAAAGAAAAAAATAAAGCAGACAATACAACTGAAGGCTCAAAGAATAAGACGCTATGAGAAAAGATCAAGATTTTACAGGCAAAACAAGATTTTCAAACCGATGCAAAGAAATGTAACAGGGAAACAGGCAAAAAAGAATTGAAGTGACATCCCCCCACCCCAAATGGAAGAAGTTATACAGTTCCGGGAAAAAAATATGAGCTTGCCCTAAAGAACATAACAAAGAAGTAGATTGGATTGCACAAGAGATAGAACGAATAAAAAATAAACCAGAACAGACATAGTCTGGAATCACAGAAGAGGATGTTAAATTTGCACTAAAAAAAAGCACACAATTAGAAATTTCCAGGTATAAATAAAATTCCTAACTTTTGGCTATATTATTTAAATACAGCACATAAAAAAAACTAGCCAAAGAACTCCAAGAAATGGAAATTCCGGCATGGATGACCAAAGGAATTACATTTCTTCAACCCAAGAATAGTGACACAAACAACCCGAAAAACTACAGACCAATTACATGCCTTCCGACAACATACAAACTATTAACATCTGTTTTAACAAAACAGACATATTTCTTCTTGGAAAGAAATGACATATTACCGCTTGAACAAAAAGGGTGCAAACGTGGCTGTTACTGATGTAAAGACCAATTGCGTATTAACAGAATGATACTGGAAAACTGCTACAATGCAAGGAAAAATTATAGTACTGCCTGGAGAGATTATCGTAAGGCATTTGATAGTGTACCACATTCCTATATCTTAAAGACTTTAAATATATACAAGATATCACTCGTCATCATCAATTTCATCAAACAATGCATGTCGATATGGAAAACAACCCTTTACCTCAGTCATATAAATGGAATCTATAAGTCTGGTGAAATAAACATCAAAAGAGGTATATTTCAAGGTGACTCTTTGTCTCCCTTACTATTCTGCATATCATTAATAGCACTAACCAGCAACTTAATAAGACAGAATGTGGTTATAAAATAAAATGAGATAAATAAAATTTATTTATAAAATAAATAATTTATTTTAAAATAAATAAAATTTATTTATAAATACTAAACTTTATTTATAAAATAAAATAAGTGAAATAATAATAATAATAATAATAATAATAATAATAATAATAATAATAATAATAATAATAATGCTGGGGATGATAGGGAAGATAGAAAAACATGAAATGGAGCCATAACAACACGCCACTACCTGCCTTAGGTCTCCCCGCAGACTTGGTTGGTAGTGAGACCAAAGCAGAAATCGAAATATGATGAAAAATGACATAATAATAATAATAATAATAATAATAATAATAATAATAATAATAATAAAGACCTGGAAATTGAAATAGAAAAAATGTGGAAATTGAAAACAAGAGTTGTGCCAGTGATAGTAGGTGCACTTGGAATGATAAAAAATGGAACAAAACAACACATTGAAAGAATCCCTGGAAACCCCAGCTTAAGAGATATACAAAAAATTGTCTTATTAAGTACAGCCCACACACTAAGGAAAACGTTATCTATGTAATGCTGGGGGTGATAGGGAAGACAGAAAAACATGAAATGGAGTCATAACAACACGCCACTACCTGCCTTAGGTCTCCCCGCAGACTTGGTTGGTAGTGAGACCAATGCAGAAATCGAAATATGATGAAAAATGACATAATAATAATAATATGGAATCTATAAGTTTGGTGAAATAAACATCAAAAGAGGTATCTTTCAAGATGACTCTTTGTCTCCCTTACTATTCTGCATATCAGTAATAGCACTAACCAGTCAACTTAACAAGACAGAATGTGGTTATAAAATAACCCAAAAGAAAATAAGCCGTCTATTTTACATGGATGACTTAAAGTATTATACTAAGAATGATAACGAGCTGGAAGGTCTTCTGCAAACTGTAAAATGCTTTAGCGAAGAAATTGGAATACATACCCCGTAAAGAAGTTGGAAGAGCTCTTATTCAGCTAGAATTGTCACACAATACAACAACTTTTGGCTTACTAACATATATAGAAACAACAAAGGACTGGATGATACAATTAGTCAAATAACATACTGACTTGGCAGACCGGCTGCAGCCGCTCTCTCACCCGCGTGATGTGGCTTCCCTGTGCCTCTTCTACAAGTACTTTCATGGCTACTGCTCCGATGAGCTCAGTTCACTGGTGCCGCCTAAGCACGAATTTACACGAGATACTAGATTAGCAACTAGGTCCCACCCTTTTACAGTTAAACAAATAAGATGTAATCGTAAATTCTACTCCAACAGCTTCTTTTCTCGCGCTTCCCGCCTGTGGAACTCCCTTCCACAACTCTGCTTTCCTGACAGTTACAATCTCCAGGTGTTTAAATGTAGGGTCAATAGACACCTCCTATCACACTAACTCCCAACTATTCTCAGAACACTCTCATCTACCCAACCCTCATTCTCGGTATCCTTACCCGCCTATCACCCACCATCTGACATTTCCTATATCTAATCATCCTTTCTCCACTCTACGTAGCCCCCTGCGCAGTAGTGGCAGTGACATGCCTTGCTCGGGGTGAAACGCTTATAAGAAAAAAAAAAAAGTACAGCCCACACATTAAGAACTTTGTCTATGTAACGCTAGGGATGATAGGGGAGATAAAAAAAAACATGAAATGGCGCCATAACGACACACCACGACCTGCTGTAGGTCTTCCTGCAGACTTTCTAGGTAGTGCGACCATAGCAGAAATCAAAATATGATGAAAAATGACACAATGATTATTATTATGGTGAATTTTCACTCTCATTTGCACCTAGGTATTTATAAGCTTCTTCTACTTTTAATTCTTTTATTGTTACAGCAGGGTCTAAGCTAATTGAGGATATTTGTTGTAGCGATCCACGTAAAACTGTAGCTTTAGCACATTTATTCGAATTGAATTTCATTCCAATGTTTCACTGAAGCATTTTACAGTTTGCAGAAGACCTTCCAGCTCGTTATCATTCTTAGCATACAACTTTAAGTCATCCATGTAAAATAGACGGCTTATTTTCTTTTGGGTTATTTTATAACCACATTCTGTCTTGTTAAGTTGACTGGTTAGTGCTATTACTGATATGCAGAATAGTAAGGGAGACAAAGAGTCATCTTGAAAGATACCTCTTTTGATGTTTATTTCACCAAACTTATAGATTCCATATTATTATTATTATTATTATTATTATTATTATTATTATTATTATTATTATTATTATGTCATTTTTCATCATATTTCGATTTCTGCTTTGGTCTCACTACCAACCAAGTCTGCGGGGAGACCTAAGGCAGGTAGTGGCGTGTTGTTATGGCTCCATTTCATGTTTTTCTATCTTCCCTATCATCCCCAGCATTATTATTATTATTATTATTATTATTATTATTATTATTATTATTATTATTATTATTATTATTTCACTTATTTTATTTTATAAATAAAGTTTAGTATTTATAAATAAATTTTATTTATTTTAAAATAAATTATTTATTTTATAAATAAATTTTATTTATCTCATTTTATTTTATAACCACATTCTGTCTTATTAAGTTGCTGGTTAGTGCTATTAATGATATGCAGAATAGTAAGGGAGACAAAGAGTCACCTTGAAATATACCTCTTTTGATGTTTATTTCACCAGACTTATAGATTCCATTTATATGACTGAGGTAAAGGGTTGTTTTCCATATAGACATGCACTGTTTGATGAAATTGATGATGACGAGTGATATCTTGTATATATTTAAAGTCTTTAAGATATAGGAATGTGGTACACTATCAAATGCCTTACGATAATCTCTCCAGGCAGTACTATAATTTTTCTTTGCATTGTAGCAGTTTTCCAGGATCATTCTGTTAATACGCAATTGGTCTTTACATCAGCCACGTTTGCACCCTTTTTGTTCAAGCGGTAATATGTCATTTCTTTCCAAGAAGAAATATGTCTGTTTTGTTAAAACAGATGTTAATAGTTTGTATGTTGTCGGAAGGCATGTAATTGGTCTGTAGTTTTTCGGGTTGTTTGTGTCACTATTCTTGGGTTGAAGAAATGTAATTCCTTTGGTCATCCATGCAGGAAGTTGACTGGTTAGTGCTATTAATGATATGCAGAATAGTAAGGGAGACAAAGAGTCATCTTGAAAGATACCTCTTTTGATGTTAATTTCACCAGACTTATAGGTTCCATATAATTATTATTGTTGCTACTACTACTACTATTATTATTATTATTATTATTATTATTATTTTGTCATTTATCATAATCATTTGGTTTCTGTTATAGCTGCACTACCTACCAAGTCTGCGGGAAGACCTGAGGCATGTCGTGGTGTGTTGTTATGGCTCCATTATCATCCCTAGCGTTACATAGACAAAATTCTCCTTAATGTGTGGGCTGTACTTAACAAGACAATTTTTTGTATACCTCTTAAGCTTGAGTTTCCAGGGATTCTTTCAATGTGCTGTTTTGTTACTTTTTTTTATATAATTCCAAGTGCACCTACTATCACTGGCACGATTCTTGTTTTCAATTTCCACATTTTTTCTATTTCAATTTCCAGGTCTTTATATTTTGACAGTTTTTCGAATTCTTTGGTTGCTATGTTACAATCCGCTGGACAAGCCATATCAATTATTAAGCAAGTTTTTTCTTTCTGGTTTTTAACAATAATGTCCAGCCTATTTGCTTTAATTTTTCTGTCTGTGTAAATAGTGTAATCCGATAGAATGGTGACATCTTATCTTTCTGTAACCGGTGATGGGTGATGTTCATACAAATGTTTGTTTACAGATTTTTCATGTTTTTACATATCTCCCTGACATCCCTAGCGTTACATAGATAAAGTTCTCCTTAGTGTGTGGGCTGTACTTAACAAGACAATTTCTTGTATATCTCTTAAGCTGGTCTTAAAAATGTCTTTGTTTGAGCACAAACATATTTTATTTTGGCCATGTGGGTCATGTACATGGCCTTGTAAATGATTTCTTTTGTTTTGCTGAGACCTTGAAGTGGACATTTATTTTTTCCCCTGCAGGTGCATTCTTTGTTAATGGTTTTGTTTTGCACGATGCTATTTAAGTTTCTGGCGTTTTTTTTTTTTTTTTTTTTTTTTTTATGAAACTATCTAAATTGCTAGTGCAACTATAGCTTAGTTTGATTGTGTTTCTGTTGAAAATTTTCTTTATATATCCAAGCCGCAGACAATTTTATAAATATAGATTTTTAAATATAACAGACAATGAAAGTCTTTTATGTTTAATTATGAGCTGTTCCAAAATTGTATTTCTGGTTTAATTTCAGATGAAAATAAACACAAAAATTGTCCAACATTTGGATATTTTTTTATTATGCTAGTTCTAAGCTTTCGGCTCACTGTTATCGTCGCATGGCAATGTGTAATATCAACACAAGATAAAATCATCTTCAATGGTGGATTTCTTTATGTTAACGTCCGTGTAACCTCTCTGAAGATGGCTCATGTGAGCCGAAAACTTAGAACCCACATAATAGAAAAAGGTCCAAATGTTGGACAATATTTGTCTTTATTTTCACCTGAAATCAAAGTCAAAATACGATTTTTAGAACGGCTCATGTTTAAACATAATAGACATTCATTGTCTGTTATATTTAACAATATATAACAAACTTTTAAACCAGAGACATGAAACCACAGTAAACTGCAAACACATTAAAGAACTAACCTTACAATCATGCTAAAAAATACTACAAAACCTAGAGCTAGGATCCCTTAGAGACGATAAACCTTTATTGTAAAAACAACACCCTTAAATCAAATTTTACCTTATTACACACCACAAACTGTGATCTAATTTAAAGATTTATAGAAAAAAGTGATTTCCTAAATTCAAAATAAAGGTTAAATATATAAAATTAGATTAATTATAAAACTATGCTTAAATACAAAAATTTTTTTTTTTTAATCATCTCACCCCAAGCAAGGCATTCCACTGCCACTATTGCGCATGGAGCTACATAGGGGAAGGTAAAGAGAAGGAGTGGATAGACATAGGGAATGTCAGGAGAAAGGTGACAGATGAGTAAGGATAGCGAGGATGAGGGTCGGGCAGATGGGAAGAGTGCTTGATAGAATGGGAGCAGGTTAGTGTGTTAGGAGGTGTGTATTGACCTTACATTTAAACTCCTGGAGATTGTAGCCGTCGGGGAAGCAATCGTTTGGAAGAGAATTCCACAGTCGGGAAGTGCGAGGAAAGAAACTGTTGGAGTAGAAGTTACGGCTGCATTTTATCGGTTTCACTAATATTTTATACTTGTACAAATAAACATTAAAGATAGGGCCAATCCAATCCCTCCCCACCCTTTACGCTTCCCTAATCTCCCCCTCTAATAAACCCAAAGAATTAAGTTTAGCCATTACGCCATAAAACCTTTACCCCATCTTATAATGTTAAATCTGTCTACAAAATTCCCGACATTTTCATTCATCAACTATATTCCCTACCCACCCTACTTTTTTCAAAATTCTAACGGACAATTTACAAGACTTATTCCATTATCGCTAACCCCCACCAACATCCCACATACAACACGCCAAATATAAGCAAAGAGGCTTTCCATTCCTTTCCACACCACCTGATGAGACATTGTAATTTCAATGTCGAAACAAAATGCACACTTTGTAGTAGACAAAAATGTGTACATGTTCTAAAATATAATTTATAATACATACATATATATATATATATATATATATATATATATATATATATATCCTTCCTGTCAGCTAAGGAGGTATAACCAGTGAGGAAATAGCTAATAATTATTTAAAATATTTTGCCCATTTTTTTTTACGGCATGGGTACACTGGAAAGTAGAGTTTTAAAGAAAAGCACAAATGTCTTGTTTTAATTTGAATTCTTTTCATTTTTGTTTATATATTTTAATATTGTATTTTATTGAGAGTCAATAAATATTTTGAATGCTGATTTTCAAAGCAGAGAGGCTTTCAAGGAGTCACATTTTACTAAGATTTACAGCCAATATTTCTCCCTTGCCTTTGGCTGACATAAGTGAAATATTTTTAGAAATGTAATAGTTATAACAACAATAATCACAATAATCGTCATTATTTTTCACCATCTCCTGTTTTTATTATCACTACTATGATTGCACCTCCAGCGATTAAAATCCTATCATCATCAGCAACAAGAGCTCGCCAAGATTGCAATCTCGTTGGCGGGATACCGTTCAAGATGGCCGCCGATATTTTTGTGTCAACGTCAAGTTGATTGATAGCCGACTTCGAATGGGAAGCCCGCGAAATGTCCTACAAGGGCGCGGATTAATGGCGTCGAGGTGTTCGTATAGGGTGAGGTGTTGGAAAGGCGGCGGCTCACTTTAGCCTAGAAGCTTTGTAAACAGGATGAGAAGCATTTGAAAAGTGGAAAAAAAAATTTATTTCCTGCCGAAAACTCGACTTCACTTCACCCACTTTTTAACCTTTAGTGAGACGCAGAATTAGTACGTCTTCGTTGAATCTGCACGTAGAAAAAAAAAGTGTTGTAAAAAAAAAAGGTTGTAGCTTGGTCGTCAATTTTCGACAAACGCTGGTAATGAGCTAAGCGGTCCGAATCCATGCGTTGGGTGGACTAACACTCTGTGACTAAAAGAAATTTCTAAGAGAAAGGAATGTCGATATTTTTTCTAGCCTAAAAACGCATGGCATGTAAGAAAGCCTTTAGTATTTGTCTATATTTCTGAGATGAGGTAGTATTCACACAATCTACATTATTCGGACTATTGTCCTCATCTTTGTTGCCATTTGTACGACATTTAATAATAGATCATTCTATTTGTCTATATTTCTGAGATGAGGTAGTATTTACAGTATTTACATCATTCGGACTATTGTCCTCATCTTTGTTGCCATTTGTACGACATTTAATAATAGATCATTCTATTTGTCTATATTTTGGAGATGATGTAGTATTTACAGTATTTACATTATTCGGACTATTGTCCTCATCTTTGTTGCCATTTGTACGACATTTAATAATAGATCATTCTATATGTCTATATTTTGGAGATGATGTAGTATTTACAGTATTTACATCATTCGGACAATTGTCCTCATCTTTGTTGCCATTTGTACGACGTTTAATAATAGATCATTCTATTTGTCTATATTTCTGAGATGAGGTAGTATTTACAGTATTTACATCATTCGGACAATTGCCCTCATCTTTGTTGCCATTTGTACGACGTTTAATAATAGATCATTGTATTTGTCTATATTTCTGAGATGAGGTAGTATTTGCAGTATTTACATTATACGGACTATTGTCCTCATCTTTGTTGACATTTGTACGACGTTTAATAATAGATCATTCTATTTGTCTATATTTCTTTAGATGAGGTAGTATTTACAGTATTTACATTATTCGGACTATTGTCCTCACTCTTATTGCCATTTGTACGACGTTTAATAATAGATCATTCTATTTCTATCTCAGAAATATTGACAAATAGAATGATCTATTATTAAACGTCGTACAAATGGTAACAAAGATGAGGACAATAGTCCGAATAATGTAAATACTGTAAATACTACTTCATCTCAGAAATATAGACAAATACAATGATCTCATATTAAACATCGTACAAATGGCAACAAAGATGATGACAATAGTATGAATATTGTAAATACTGTAAATACTATCTCATCTCAGAAATATAGACACATAGAATGATTTTAAATATTAGATTTTTTCGTCGATAAACTGAATTTTGAAGGCTAAATAAGTTCTCTGAGTAAATGCTATTATGGCTGAGACTAAGAATTACAATTATACCTACTTAGAGCCAAACCCGAAGCAAAAACTAAAATAAAAGGGCTGAAAAAAATACAGACATACAGGCAGATAAACAGACACACAGACAAACATCTTGCCTTTTATATATAAATTATCGATTTTCTGCACTATTGTAAGAACTGCAACCTTGAAACTTTTAAATATCGTTTCTTATGTCTTTGTTTATGAGTGTATCAAATTTGATTTAAATTGGACCACTCCTTCTATAACCTGATTTTTTGATTATCGATTTTCGATATTTATCGGTGGTACCTCGACACGAAACCTAGCTAAGAACACTCGCAACTGTGTAAATTTTCAAGAAAATCGGTTCAGCCGTTTCGGAGTCTATAGGTAATGGACACACACACAGGCACACACACACACACACACACACACAAAGTTCCATTTATAAATAAGTTTAGATATTATTATTTTATTTGTACCCATGAACAGGTCTCCTTATATATATATATATATATATTATTTTTTTAATATTTCATTTCATTATTCTTATCTTTCTGTTAGTTTTGATGTTTCCTTTTTTTTAAATCTTTTCCAAGGTTTGAACTCGACTTCTTTTTTCTCTCTTCTTTTTTTTTTCTTTTTCCTTTTATTTTATTTAGTTATTTATTCTGCTTTATTTTTTTGTCTTTTCCCGGTTTAAAATTGGACATGTCTGGATTTCCACGGTGAAACATTCGCTACACTACCGTTTAGCTAGCGAATCGTACACAATGTTTTAAAGCATTTCACCCCAAGTAAGGCATTCCACTGCCACTATTGCGCAGGGGGTTACATAGGGGAAAATGATGAGAAAGAGTGGTTAGATATAGGAAATGTCAGAAGCAGGGTGATAGACGGGTAAGGATACCGAGGATGAGGGTTGGGTAGATGGGAAGAGTGTTTGAGAGAATGAATGCGAGTTAGTGTGTTAGGAGGTGTCTATTGACCTTACATTTAAACTCCTGGAGATTGTAGCTGTCGGGGAAGCAAGTATGTGGAAGGAAGTTCCACGGGTGGGAAGTGCGAGGAAAGAAGCTGTTGGAGTAGAAATTGCAGTTACATTTTATCGGTTTCACTGTGAAAAGGTGGGAGCTAGTTGCTAATCTAGTATCCCGTGCAAATTCGTACCTAGGAGGCACCAGTGATCTAAGTTCATCGGAGCAGAAGCCGTAAAAGTATTTATAGAAGAGGCACAGGGAAGCCACATCACGCCGGTGAGAGAGTGACTGCAGCCTGTCTGTCAAGTCGGTATTGATCACATTAAAGATTCTCCGTTGTATTTTGTCAAAAAGCCCGAGGAGAATAACAGGGGTACCCGACCAGATGTGGCAGCAGTATTCAATACACGGGCGGATGGTAGATTTATATATGTGCAGGATAGATTCAGACGGGAAAAACTTCTGGGCCCTGCACAGTGAACCGACTTTCATAGCAGCGGATTTAGCAATGGATTCGATATAGTCATTCCACTACCGTTCCACAAAAAAAAAAAAAAAAAGAAAAAACTGAAATAAACCAAATCGAGTCGTAATGACGTATCGTGGTGGGGGTTGGGGTCATCTGTAATGGCAAATAAATGGCTGAGGACTTTCAACCGATTTTACGCCAACGGACGACTAGAGCGAAGAAAGTGGACATGGTCAGAGACGATTAAGTGCCTCATTTTAAGATTAGAGACGGATAAGTGAACTTTGACCTATGATTGTGATCAGGTGATCCGAATCACTTTGTTAAACATGAACAGGAGAATGTAACCGAGACCTTCCCCGTCCCGTAGTTTATGAAATCACCGGCGCACGAACGACGTATCTCAAAACAACTAGGCTGTCAGATAGCCGCCCTGATAGACCGGTATCCTCGTATTCGAGAATATCAGGGCGGCTAGCTAATCCCCAGACGCTTATGCCTGTTTAACACCCCGCGGCTTATGCTACAACTATGCTGAGCTGACCTGATGCGGGGAGAGAGTGCATTGTTCGGTCTGAACGCAACAACCTTCACTTCAGTCTGAACAAAGAGGAGACAGAGTAACCATCAGTTAAAGCTACACCCCTACTAACCATAAGTAATCATACTCGATTTTGAAATTATCAAAAAAAAAAAATATTAGATATAAATCTTTATTTGAAATATTGTACTTGCAGGCACTTCAAACTTCGTACTTCGGGTTAAAATTAATAGGAACTGAAAAACATATTGTTGGGATAACACATTTTTACACATAAGAATGGACTCGTCTGATGTGTACATATAATCCTGCTTACACAGAGAACAGCAGTAGTAGTAGTTGCCTCGCTGTAACTACCTTTTTCACTGTCAGCTCTCTGCCTTCGGGTAGAGGGCGCTCTCTGCCTTCGGGTAGAGGGCGCTCCCTGCTTCCGAGCAGAGAGCACAAACCCAGTCGTGGTTCCGCCGAAGGGTAGAACCACGACTCGGTAAAAATAGACAGACATATTTTTGGCCCGGCTATATGGCCGGGAATACCCACATTAAAATGACCATGTGTCACATCCGGCCTTGCGTGGGAAGGCTAGTTAATACAGTAGTAGTAGTTGCCTCGCTGTAACTACCTTTTTCACTGTCATCTCTGTCTTCGGGTAGAGGGCGCTCTCTGCCTTCGGGTAGAGGGCGCTCTCTGCTTCCGAGCAGAGAGCAATAACCCAGTCGTGGTTCCGACGAAGGGTAGAAGCACGACTGAGTAAAAATAGACATTTTTTGGCCGGGCCTTATAGCCCGGAAATCCCAGTTATAAACTGACCATGTGTCACATGTTGCCCTTACTGGGAGGGACAGCTAAATAATGTAGTAGTAGTAGTAATTGTAAAGAGTGGTTGTAGAGTTGTACAGTCGTTTAGTTGGTCAGTAAGTTGCTGCATAGTACGTTGAAGCTGTTTGGATATAGACTAATTACCCGGACATACCTTTTCACTCCAAGACTGACTGATTCTACTAATAGTGTTCTTAGTATTCCTGCACTGACTAACCCGTGTTCTAGTTTGTACGTTTCTGTTCAATATAACTTACATTTTCTATCTCCGTATCTGCTTTTGTTATTATTTTGTGTGGTTTCTCAACCAGAATCCACAACACCTATTATTTAGGTAAGAAAATTAGGTACCGAAAATGGTAATTAAACATACGAAAATTTGCGCTGGGTACTATATAGGCATGTTTAGTCCTCTAGGGTTAAAGAGGGGTCTATGGCACATTCTGAGGTGTCTATCTTACTACCAAATGTAGTGTATGATCGGACGTAATAATGGCTACCTTGACTATGTCCCACTTTCACACGTTTAATATTTTCTCTGCCATGGGAAGTAATGGACATTTTGATACAAATGTCAGAGAGGGGGATTTTTTTCTGGAAACAACGGTATCCAATGAGAATAGTGCGCAAATGCAGGGCGTAGGGCGGGTGTATCTTTTGGGATCTAGTAATGAATTTATACGTTCTGGATCGGGTTTTATATGATTTTTACTTCCGGCTGGATGTCGTTTTACACTGTCTCTTCTACAAATATTTTCATGGCTTCTGCCCCGGCGAAATTAGGTCACCAGTGCCCCCTCCACAAGAATTTACTCGGTCAACCAGACTGGCAACAAGGTCCTACCCAAATGTGTTTTTCAACATTTCTGGCCTCCTCTCACGTCTGACTTTACCTTCTCGAGGATACCCGTCTATCAGGGCGGCTAGCTAATCCCAAGACGCTTATGCTTGCTTAACCCCCTGCGGCTTATGCTGCAACTATGTTGAGTGAACCCGATGCTGAGAGAGCGCGCAATATTCGGTCTCAACGCAACAATCTCAACATCAGCCTGAACAAGACGAGACATTCAAACCCTCGGTCACGATGACTTGTGACTTCGAACTAGCATAACAGTCGACGGTCCCGCAAACGGAACCGTTTACCCAGGTTCACTCACAAGGCTTGGGTCAACCTGTGGTATGGTTTTCAGGACTTTCCAAGGGTTCCGCACGCTAGGAGCGCTTCCTCCGGGTCGATAACATCATGAATATATATATAATTTTCATATATATATATATATATATATATATATATATATATGAAATATATATATATATGAAAATTATATATATATATATATATAATTTTCATTCATATATATATATATAAATTTCATTCATATATATATATATATATATATATAATTTTCATTCATATATATATATATATATAATTTTCATTCATATATATATATATATATATATAATTTTCATTCATATATATATATATATATAATTTTCATTCATATATATATATATATGAATGAAAATTTTATATATATACATACATATATATATATATATATATATATATATGAATGAAAATTATATAACAAAGAAAGAATATAATATCATAATGGCAGCAAAGACATCTGTTCTCATCCATAACCAAGAACAATGGATAAAAAATAACTCTGTAAACCAGTTTGACATCACAATGGGTGCGCTGGACTCCGCAGAGTCCTCCGATCTCATCGGCTTATTTACACTGTACAATCTCACCGCACACCAAGACATAAACACACAAGACATAGGGCTATATAGAGACGACGGTCTAATAATAGTAAAAAACTCCACACACTTTAAAACAGACAAAATAAGAAAACTGATACATAGAGAATTCAAAGATTTAAACCTAAAACTAATAGTTAACACAAATTTAAAAGTAGCAAACTTTCTCGATGTTAAACTAGATTTAGTTAACAACGATTACCAACCATACATAAAACCCAATGAATACCCACTATACATCCACCCAAAGTCAAACCACCCCCTAGCATAATCAAATATATACCCTCTTCCATAGAACATAGAATCAGCCAAAACTCGTCCAACAAAGAAATATTCACCAAACACAAAGCTCTCTACAACAAGACATTAAAATAAAGCGGCTACATAAACCAAGACATCCAATACATAACAAACAATAACCACAACAAGAAAAATAGAAACAGAAAAATCATTTGGTACACACCTCCTTTCAACCAAATGATCAACACCAAGCTAGGACAAAAGTTCCTGAACTTAATTAAAAAACATTTCCCCACAAATAACCCTCTCAGTAAAATCTTCAACAAAAATACACTTAAACTTAGCTACAGTTGCACAAATAAACTAGAAAAAAATCATAACAAATATATCCTAAATCAACACATAGATCAAAATAAAACCGACAACCAAAATACAATCAAACACAACAACAAAAACATGTGCAATTGTAGAAACCCTAGTAACTGCCCACTACAAAATAAATGTAAAACAAACTCAATAATCTATCAATGCAACATAACATCCATCCAAAATCCAACTATAAATAAAGTGTATATCGGATCAACTAAGAATACTTTTAAGCAGCGCTGGTACTTGCACCTAACCTCATTTAAAAACAGCTTATACCGAAAGCAAACATCCATTTCTACATACTTTTCGAAGCTAAAGGATTCAGAACAGAAACCCAAAGTAAAATGGAAAATCCTAGAAAAAACTAGAACTTGCAACTCACTAAACGACATGTGCCCTTTATGTCTAAGTGAACAGCTACACATTCTACAGTACCCCAACAGCAATGATTTATTAAACCGTAGAGACGAATTAGCAGTACTATGCAAACATCGCAAATATTTCTCGCTAAAATTTAAGTAAACAAATAAACACCCCACCCACGAAAGCCCCCGCAAAAATATAAAAAATACACACAATCAACCCTATAAATAAACAGAAAAAGACAACAAACCCCCATACCATACCAGCAAAAAAGTGCAGCTAAAGTAAACTAGTAGAAAAATAAATGAAAATATCGACACTGTAAAAAACTAAAACTAAAAAAACAAAACAAAAAAATCACACTCCTCAATACAAAATAACCAAAATTAAAGTAAGAAGCAACCAGCCCCAAAACAAAACAACACCTACCAACCCCTAAACCAAATAACAACAGGCAAGACACCAGCAGCCTAAACCCACACAAGATAAATAGGAAAACCTATCCTAAACTTAGCCACCGACAAACACTTAACCCTAGGACGCTAAAAAGGTCAACAGAATTCAAATTACAGACCAACCCCACGAACACCTAAAAAAACAAATCCAACACAAATAAACGGTCTTTTTAACTAGATAATTCTCATATCAACTAAATCACCTGAAGAAGAAGCAGCCCAGATACATGGCTAGATTCGAAACGCGAAAATGTTTGTGTAGTGATACTATGAATTTATAAACCATTGTAACAACTATATATATATATATATATATATATATATATATATATATATATATAATGATATATATATATATATATATATATATATATATATATATATATATAAAATATATTATATATATATATATATATATATATATATATATATATCGCTCATTCAATAATGAATTAGAGCACACTAGCTATTGGGCGTGTATAATGATATAAACTCTAAAAAATCTGCCTTCTTCTCCCGGACGCTCGTGGCCCAGAGGTAGAATCGCCGACTGACGCTAATTCGGTCGGGTTTCAATCCTGGGTTAGGAAGCGATCTCTGATACAGCAAAACAGATCAGCTTGCGGATGACTATAGTATATATATATATATATATAAAATAAAACGTTTGAGACTCTGTGACGTTTTGTTTAAAGTGTTTATTTACTGTTGTTTACATGTTATGATACATTAAATGCCCATAATGATATTTGTGACGCTACACGTGTTTCGAGTCGAAAGTTGCCTCTCTTCAGGCGAATAAACCTATGGCTTTATGTATCGAGTTCCTTTTGTTTCGGAAGGTTAAAGTGTTGTTAATAAATAAGTAAGTAAATCAGGAAATCAAATAAATCAATAAAATAAAATAAATCAAATATTGGCCGGTTGAAATGTTTGTGGCTTTTCACATCAGCACGTGTATAAATGGATAAACAGGTAAATAAATAAATAAGTAGATAAATTTTATTTATTTCTTTTATTTGATTTACTGATTTACTTACTTTTTAAGCAAATGGCGAATATGATTTATTTTAGAAAATAATTCAATGAATTCATGGTTATTAAGAAAGTTATGGAGGTGTGGTTGGAGGAAGTTAAACAATGTAATTGTAGGTGTGTCAGCATTAGCCAATCAAAAATCAGAATTAGGTTGAACTATGAAGTTGAACATTTAGGATGCATGAAGAAAATTGATGACACTTTTTATTTGTTTAATTTCTAATATCGCTGTGTGAAATACAAAAGTGACGAAAAACGAAAAATGAAATTTTAATTAAAATTTCGAACGTGTTAGAAAAGATTAAAATTTTAAAAAAAGATAATAACAACAAAATGTGATCTTTCATCTTAATAATGTCATAAACATTTTGATGATAAAACTTTGGTTTATTAACTTTAAGCCCTTTTAACATCATGATATGCTGTTTTTATTTTGGCAATTTAGTGGAGGTACCTAAATTCGTAGTTTCTTTCTTCTGTTTGACTAGAACATATCATCTCATAGATGATAAAAAAATAATAATCTGATTTTCTGAAAGATTTTCTATAAAAAATTACATACTTGTATAATTTATTTTTCGGTTCGTGGTTGAAAGAAGTATGCGATTTTTTTTCTTTCATTCAAATGTTCGTTTTTATATTTCGTAAGCAGGGAGGATATACAGATGTTTACTCAAGGATAATATTTTTCCAAATGAGTTACAAAAATCTGCGAATGTCTTTAATCTGGGCAACAGAGACATTTTGGCTCCACTCTGGAAGTGTTAATTAAACGAATGTTTACTCTGATCGGGACGATAAAAGCGAGACAGAGCTTGTCAATCTAAATTCCATTTGTCAAATCTTACTTTGATGATTGCGGAATGTTACTGTCTTTTGTTTAACCACACATTTCGACGTAAATCAGGCGCTATGTATAAAACCAAAGATTTCAATAATGTCATTGTAGGTCATTCTAAGTAACTTGTGAATCTTCAATGGCATACTTTGCGGTTGTTAAAGGAATCTGATTTCCTTTTTCTATATTTGAAGGGACACGTTTCATTGCGAGATTTTTAATCGACCGCGGGCGAGTAAAGCAATAAACTTTAATCGCCAATTAAGTTTTTAATCGACTGAGTCGATCGGGAGAGTGAAATCTCAATCGATATATATATATATATATATATATATATATATATATATATATATATATATAGCAAGAAACAAAGTAAATTTCATACTTACCGGCATTTTATGGAAGATGGAAGAATAAAAAATAAGAAATACGACCAGTCGTGTTTCTCATTTTTTTATTCTTATGGGATATGCTTGATAATGGATGGTGGGTGATTAGAATTTGGGTTTATATTGATTGGGTTAGCATTATTTTTCATGCAAGGTTGGAAAGTGTTCGATACTTAGTCTAATGTTATGTCTAGGAAATCAACTTCCTTGATATTAGGGTTAATTTCTACGTTAAGACTAAAGGATTTAAAGACTTTATGGATTAATTTTCTAGTTTTATGAACCTTACCTCCAGTAAATTTATTTATTATCATGAGTCCGTCATCTCTATAGAGTCCTATGTTGTTAGTGTCAATTTCTTTATACGTCGTGAGGTTATACAATAGGAATAATCCGACTAGATCCGAAGATTCTGCAGAATCTAGGGATTCCATAAATAAATCAAAATTATCTGTTGAATTTTTTGTCCACTGTTCGTTATTGTGGATGAGAACTGATTTTCTACAGTTCAAAATTATTTTGATTTCATCCTTTGAGATGTCCGAGTAGAATTCCGCGGGCAAGATTGAAAAGGCCCTTAGGTATCGATGGGTAAAAATCCACAAAGTCAAATTGTAAGAAAGTGGCATTATTTTTTCCCCAAGGTCCTCAAACCATTTCATTACATCCATTGTACCCCTCCATTGCACAAGTTGGATTTTTTCCTTATTTGTTGGTTGACGCTTTCTGATATGAACTTATTAATTCTACCTATTTTTTATTTTTGTATATTATTCTAGTAGTTAATTTTCGGTAGAATCCCGGCTTATGGTCTTTTAAAAGTATGTACGCCTCCTTTGTTGCCATATATATATATATATATATATATATATATATATATGTGTGTGTGTGTGTGTGTGTGTGTGTGTGTGTTTTCAAATAAAAATAAATTGTGACACGGAAATTTCTATGTTTCGAGATTTCCACCTCGTCATCAGGCAATGTTAGATCATAGTTTTGAAAATGATTTTCATTTAAATATAAGAAACAACGTTTGTTATTCATCGAGATGGAAAGACTTATGTTTGTGTTCAATTTAACTAATCAGATCAGAGATTCACTTTAAATTTTAAAAATAAAGTTTATATTTTGGGGGAATACACGATTTCTACTTACGGTTACTCCTTTATCTTAGTACGCGTTAGGACATAAACGACACACCTCTGTCCGAATTGATATACGCAGGTAGCCCGAAGTCAGCAAAAGCCGAGAAAAGTGCTTGTCTGGCTGTTGTAGAGGAGCTTCTTTTCTCGCACATCTTGCATGTGGAATTCCCTTCCGTTTACTTGCTTTCCTGACAGTTGCAATCTCCAAGAATTCAAATGTAAAGTCAGTAGTCATCTCCTATCTCACTAACCTGCATCCTCACTTTCATGCTCCTTTCTCTGTCCACTACACTCTCATCAGTATTCTCATATTTCTCTTACCCACTTCCTGACTCGCCCTATAACCTGTCACTCTTTCTCATAACTTTCCTTCGATGTAACCCCCTGCAAACCACTGGCAGTAAAATGCCTTGCTTGCGGCGATATGATTATAAAAAAAATAGATAGATAGATAGATAGATAGCCCGACAGTAACAATCTCCAATAATTTAAATGTAAAGTCTATAGTCATCTCCTATCTCACTAACTTGCATTCTCTCTCTCTCTCTCTCTTATGCTCCTTTCTCCGTTCACCCCTCTCTTATCAGTATTCTCATCCTTCTCTTACCCTCTTTCTTACACCCTCTGTAACCAGTCACTCTTTCTCATAACTTTCCTTCTTTGTAACCCCCTGCACACCTGTGGCAGTAAAATGCCTTGCTTGCTTCGATATGATTATAAAAAATAGATAGATAGATAGATAGATAGCCTGACAGCAACAATCTCCAAGAATTTAAATGTAAAGTCAATAGCCATCTCCTATTTCACTAACTTGCATTCTCTCTCTCTCTCTCTCTCTCTCATGCTCCTTTTTCCGTTCACCCCTCTCTTATAAGTATTCTCACCCTTCTCTTACCCTCTTCCTGACACTCCTTGTAACCTATCACTTTTTTTTATAACTTTCCTCTTGGAGTAGATAGACTGAACCATCGCCCGGTTCACACTCCACCCACGTCTATTGAACAGGTGAAGAGGCTCATCCCTTGTTCCCTGTTTAGGATGTGGTTTCCGGCTTTCTCTTGTCCAATCTTTTTACTCTTTTCTTTCTTTTTTTTTTCAATTGGAGTAGATAGACTGAACTATCGCCCGGTTCACACTCTACCCACGTCTATTGAACAGGTGAAGATGCTCATTCCTTGTTCCCTGTTTAGGATGTGGCTTCCGGCTTTTTCTTTTCCAATCTTTTCACTCTTACGTAGCCCCCTGCGCATCAGTGACGTTACCGCCTTGCTCGGGGTGATATGATTTTTAAAAAAAATGTCACCCCCTGTGCACCAGTGGCAGTAAAATGCTTTGATTGGGGCGACACGATTATAAAAAAAAAGAAAATAAATAAAAGTGTATCTCAAAAGAATATTTCTAAATTATTGTCAACATATATCCTTTTGCGAATTTTTGACGAAAGCAGACCTTTAAAATCAAATGCAATTATTTCGAAGTGCTGCGTAGTTTTTTTTATGACTTTGCTGTTGTTAGTCGAACCTGGGTTTATTTCAGCGCAAGTCTTACATGACCTTGTAATCTTTTTCACATTCTCTACCGAATAGGGAAGGTTTCCGATTTTCGTCGTGTGGGCCATGCGTGTAACACATGGGTGGCTCAACTCTCTATGTAATCTCTTTAAATTCTTCTTTGCAAGAAGCACATACACAGCTGGGTTCTCGTTAGCGAGGCCGTATGTTACGTCGAACGAGTAACATGAGAGACAACATCCTCCATCTGGCTATCTCCTCATTCTTGATTTTACTTGTTGTTTTAGCGTTAAACACACATGCGATTTTGATCTGTAAATTATTTAAAGTGAGGCGAACTGGCATGGCTTGAAACGCGTACCAGAAGCTGAGTAAAGGACAAAGACACAGGAAAATTTCACTAGAAACAAAGAAGAGAGTACTAGATTGCTATGTGATGTCAGTTCTTCAATATGGCAGTGAATACAGAAGCATACTGGACAAAAAGTGGGGGATCAATTCCATATTACAATCAATATATAAACTGACCCCTCACTTGAAGCAGCGAAAATGCGGTTCTACAGAAGGATGATGTGGATATCATGGACCGAGCATGTGAGCAATGATGAGATTTTGGAAAGAATGACAACGAAAAGGAAATTAATAGTGAACATCAGGAAGAGACAACTGAAGTTCCTGGGACATGCAGTGAGGAAGGAGGGCTTGGAGAACCTGGTACTGACAGGCCAGATAGAAGGAAAAAGAGATAGAGGAAGGCAGTGGATAACATATTTGAAGGGCCTGTGCATGTGGATGACGGAACGGGGGTTGCGTGGTATAACAGGAGAAAACGTACTAAGAGCCACCAGGGATAGCGAGACGTAGAAAGCCATGATCGTCCACGTCGTGAAAGGACAGGGCACATAGAAGAAGAAGAAGATATCAAATAATGCCTCCATTTTCTCAGTGATTCGTCAATGGCATAGGTTTCTTTCGCTATCGCAGAACGCCTGGTTTAGACAGTCTAGAGAAAAAGGCCTCCCCGACACTCTTAACTCTAGAACACTAACCACCAGTTAAAGTTGCACTACAACAACTATGGGTAATCATACTCTATTTTAAAATTATCCAAAAAAAAAAAAAAAAAATTATTAAATATAAATCTTTATTTGAAATATTTTACTTGCAGGCACTTCAAGTTTCGTACTTCGAGTTAAAATTAACTAACAGTAAGCCCGGCATTGCTCGGGTGTAATGAAAGCTTTAAAACTAATCCATGGTCCTGGAGCTCAGACTCTTTGGACGTTGACACGAAAGACTAAAAAGCAATAGTTGTTTCCAGTTAAAGCGAAACTGTAGACTGAAAGAAAAATAAATGGATGAAGTCAAATTTCATTTCTTGGTATCGATATCAAATAAGTATTTTTTCGTCTTAAACTGAATTTTGAAGGTTAATTAAGTCCTCTGAGTAAATGCCATGTTGGTTGAGAAGCAAAAACTAAAATAAAAGGGCTGAAAAAAAAACCCAGACATACAGGCACATAAACAGACACACACAAACATCTTGCCTTTATATATATATATATATATATATATATATATATATTATCGATTTTCTGCACTATTGTAAGAACTGCAACCTTGAAACTTCTGAATATTGTTTCTTATGCCTTTGTCTATGAGTGTCTCAAATTTGATTAAAATCGGACACGATTTTTTCGATTATCGATTTTCGATATTGATCGGGGTACCTCGACACAAAGCCTAGCAAGGAACACTCACAGACGCTTATAGTACAACTGTGTAAATGATCAAGAAAATCGGTTCAGCCGTTTCGGAGTCTATAGGTAACGGACACGAACACACACAGACATGCACACGCAAAGTTCCATTTATAAATAAGTATATATATATATATATATATATATATATATATATATATGAATGACTATGTATGAGTGTTTTTGGACGTAATTTTTCATGTGATCTTTTAATTTTTTTTCGCAACATAAAAAATTATATAAAATTGTTTAAATATTTTATTTTTTCTGTTTCTTTCGGCTATACTTTTAGCCATTATCAGTTTATTTTACGTGTAACTGAAAATGCGTAGTGTTTATGTATGTGTGTAGACTTATGTGTATGTTTTATATTCCGAACACGGTAAAAACATTGTGACCGTGTTCGTATTTGATGTTATTAAGTGTTGGACTTTTCTTTTTTATTAAAAATGATTGTATTAATTTTAGCCTTTTGTAAGGGGATGATACTACTATTATATTAGAAAAATTATAAAAATATCTTAGCCATAATGTGAGATAGAGAGAGACAGAGACAGAGACAGAGGGAGTCGCTCATTAAATACATCATATGCCAAATAACCGTATCTATCTATCTATCTATCTATCTATTTCCGTATGTTCACATCTATCTATCTATCTATCTATCTATCTATCTATCTATCTATCTATCTATCTATCTATCTAAACTTTGATCTCATCCTGTGATACAACTGGGTGCATCAACAATGCCATTTCCTGTGGTTATTGGACGTTTTAATCGGATATACTCATTCGGGCGCACGCACGCATGCACGCATCCAGGGTTGAGGTAGCCTCATATCTCCTCTCCTGATTTACAGCCAATTTAAAATCCTTTCTGCTGCATCGCTGAACAAACCCGATGGCTCTTCGTCTACTGGCTCATGTGACTCTGCCCAGCATGTGGCACGCCCTCCAGAGGGAGCGACCGGCCTCCGAAAACTCGGAGTTCGCACCTCGCCAAGCATTACTAAGCATTCTTCCACCATCTCAGCCTACTTTGTGCTTCTACCCATCTTGCTGGCCTCTTCAATGCGGTCCACATAGGGGAATTGTTCCAAAAAGTTGAATCTACTTGAAGGCCTTCAAGATGAGAACTCATCATTCATCTTTATGCAATTATGCATCAATAAATCCAAAGCCGGAAACATAATTGTTGCGGAGGTTTGATTGGAAAATCTCGCCGTATAATGCCTGATCTATATCTTTCAGGTTTATCACAGAATTAAGTGCGTTGACAAAGAAGGATATTATGTTGATAGAAGAGAAATATTTATTGTGCAAAATTAATTCTTTCTTTTTTCATCATGAGGTTAAGGCATTAGACACACACACACACACACACACACACACACACACACACACACACACACACACACACACATATATATATGTATATATATATATATATATATATATCAAAAAAGGATTAATTCAAAGATGTTGAATGGCCATTTCGATATGAAGATCCCCAGGGGGGACGACACATCACCTCAGCAACAGAAAAAAACCTTTCAGAAACCCGTTGCTGAGGTGATGTGTTGTCCCCCGTGGGGATTTTCATATCGAAATGGATCTTCATATCGAAATGGCGATTCAACATCTTTGAATTAATCCTTTTTTAATATATATTTGCTCTGTAATTTTTATTTTTATTACATGGAGCTCTCTTCCTGTATCATTTTTTAATATTAAAATAAAATTTTTAATATTAATTAGGATCGGGTTTTTTGGAATTTACCTTCCTGCTTTTTTCCCTTGGATTAAAGTATCTGAATTAAAATATATATATATATTGTCATCCGTAGGCAGATCTGTTTCGCCGTATCACAGCTCATCAGTACAGTTAGACTTCGATTGCTTTTTTACATTGATTGTTTAATTACTTAGATTTTGGTCATAATAAAATTAAACCAGTGCACATTTGTATTAAAAAGTGTTCAATACAATTATATTGTAGAACTTAATATTTTTCATTTGTAAACGAGTTATTACGTGACCTAGGTTTCTACCATGAGTAATGTCTTCAGGTGATTTGCAATGACTGATTTTACCGTTTACCGTTTTTTTAAGAATGCTCACGCAAAGGTGGTTTTTTTTTTGGGAACGCCAACGTGGCAGGGAATTTTTGAACACGCAATTTTTTTAAATTAAAAGAAATTGTAACGTTTTCATCCATGGTTGTATGAACCTAATAGGTATTTTTTGTATGGTTACACTAAGTCATAATTTCTATCCTTTCATTCAATAGTTCATTTTTGTTTAGGAATAGCATATTCTCTAACTTTATCTCTGTTTATTCTTAAGAAAATCCGGACAATCTTTGGTGTATTATAATTGAAAAATGTTAGAAATCCGCTGTAACTTTTAAAGTTAATTTTATTTTCCATTTCTCAAGTACTTTTGATGTTCTTCTGCGATCATCTGTAAGTTGTAGTAACAAAACATAACCGGAAAACTGTGTTGCTAAAAATTACCCTATTTTTTCTTTTTGCTTCAAATTACAAAAAATACTTATAAATATAAAATCAACTGTAATAAAAAAATAAATCAACTGTAAAGGTTACAGCGCATTTCCTACATCTTTCATTTATAATACGCGAAACATTATCCGTGAGTATAAACGGATTTTATTAAAAATAAGCAGACATAAGTTTTGTAATTTATTTAATCTGACATGCCTAAAAGAGAATTTGTTACCTAATTACACACACACACACACACACACACACACATATATATATATATATATATATATATATATATATATATAAAATAAAAAGTGTGAGAAGCCGTGAACATTTTCTTTAAAATATATATTTATTGTTTGGTATTCATACAAGTTATGGAGTATTAATTTGTCATGATTTGCGCTACACGTGTTTCGAGTCTAAAATCGACTCTCTTCAGGCGAACAAATTCGTTGTTTTACATTTGGGTTTCTCTGAGTATCTGATCATTCTGTTTAAAGTTAATAGGAAGTATGTGAAAAATAAGAACAGTAAAAAAATACAAAAATAAGAACAGTAAGAAAATAAAAAAGTATATAATAAAATAAATTAAATTAGAATAATGTGAGTTCAATGCTGTTTGAATCGTCTCTTTTCTCTGTCAGCATGTGTCCTAATGGGTTGACCAGTTAAATAAACAAACAGATGAAAGGGTCAAGTGTTGTCTTGAGGCATTCTGGCGCCTCTTTATTATCTTATGGGTTTGGTGATAATTTGTTTCTTTGTATTAGTATGTGTGTGTGTGTGTGTGTGTGTGTGTGTGTGTGTGTGTGTGTGTGAGGGCCTCTTTTATTTATGTCCGTTTGTGTGTGTGGGTGTTTTTTATTTATTGTGTGTATATATATGCGTGTTTTTTTATTGTGTGTATATGTATGCGTGTTTCTGTATGTTTTTCGGTGTGTGTTAGTTGGATTGTATTCTGTGAGTGTGTGTCTCTATGTGTCTGTTTGCGTGTGTGGGTGCTTTTATTTATTTATTTATTTATTTAGTATGAATTGGATTTGCTTTTGAGATTGGTGTGTGCATTTTTTTATCTATGAGTATATGTATGCGTGTTTCTGTATGTTTTTCAGTGTGTTTGTTTTTTATGTTGTTTTGTTGAGCGAAGGTTTGTATTTTTTTAATGAATCTTTCTTCCTGCATTAATAAAATCTCATAATTAATATTTTGATAGATTGGTTTGACTGAAAATAGGCCGTTACTGCATTCATGTAGATGTTTAGAGACATATAATTTTCTATATATATATATATATGAGTTTAATATATAGATTGAAATCCGAAAATTAAAATACTGTCTCTTTGAATTTTTAAAAAATTTAAAAATGTTTTTAAATCATTCGTCTTAACAAATCTCTGAAGGAGCTTATTAAAGTGAAACATGTTAGATTAACGACACTTTTTCCTACTAGTTCTTGGCTTATTTTATTCATCTTGTCGGATTCCGATCCATATATTCAACTCATAGCCACATTGATGAGCTGTGATACAGCGAAACAGGTATGTATGTGAATGACAAATATATATAGATATATATTAGTCATCCACATACAAGCCTGTTTCGCAGCATCCCAGCTCATCGGTGAGGCGAGACACATCCATTTGCTCCTGGCCGGGATCGAAACTCGACCCATTTGGTGTCCATCGGAGTCGCTACTCTCTACGCCATAAGCGCATGGAATCAAAAATGGGAAATTTTAACGTGTTGTATATAAGTTGTTGTATATACACACGCCAGTCACCAAAAGAACTCAATTCATTTCTGAAGCTTAACACTTATATATATATATATATATATATATATATATATATTTCAACACTTTTGTCTTGTCAAGTGATGTTATGGTTCTTAAATGAATTCATTTAAGAACCATCACATCACTTGACAAGACACAAAAGTGTTGAAACAAAATGGCTACTTTTGTAGTGATATTGTAGCATATCCATGTTATAATTTATTAATAAATAATATTATTAGCTTTACTTTTGTATTGAGCACTTTCTTAAAAATAGTGTTTCTTTGGACAAGGAATATTATTCCAACAATAATTATATATATATACTATAGTCATCCGCAGACAGATCTGTTTCGCTGTATTACAGCTAATCAGTACGGCTTAGACTCCGTTCACTTCCTAACCCATGATTGAAACCCGACCGAATCGGCGTCAGTTGGCGATTCTACCCCTAGGCCACGAGCGTCCGGCAGAAGAAGGCAGGCTTTTTTTTGTTTTTTTATCGCATATAAACACGCCCAAAGAAAGAGAGAGAGAGAGAGAGAGAGAGAGAGAGAGAGAGAGAGAGACAGACAGACAGACAGACAGACAGACTTGTCAATGCATAGGTCGATACAGATCAACAGCTTTAATAAAAAGTGAATAAAGTTTGATTCAGATACGTTTCCTATTTTATTCTTTTTAATTTATTCTATCATCTTGTCAGATTCTGATCCATATATTCAACTCATACATATATATATTCCTTCAAACATTTACATTTGTTTATATATATATATATATATATATCTTGCCTTCAAACTTCACTGTGGGTATCAGATATTCCATGTATTCTTTCCTCATTATGGACGGTAGAAATGTCAAATGTTTCTTCCTCGTGTTAATATAAATTGACTTTTCGTTTATAATTTCACTAAAAAATTTGTACTTGCTCGCCTCTTCTTTCCATGGTATCCCCATCAACCTTCTAAAGAACCATATATCTGTTAGCCATTTCCTTATAAGGACATATTCAGTATTCATTGACGAAGCAGCAAGTTTCACGTGAATAAGGACAGGGGTTTGTTTTCTTCTCAGTTCCAATGCTGACTGTAATATTGAACGTTTATATTAGGCATCCATTGAGAGAGAAGCCGGTGATACTCGAATGACACGTTGCTTCATTCACTGGCCATGGAGCTGGCATTCAGATTTAAAGTCTGTTTTCATCTCTAATACTCATCTAAATCTAATCTAAACTTATTTATAAATGGAACTTTATCTGTGAGTGTGTGTCTGTTACCTATAGACTCCAAAACGGCTGAACCGATTTTCTTGAAAATTTACACAGTTGTACTATAAGCGTCTGCGAGTGTTCTTAGCTAGGTTTTGTGTCGAGGTACCCCCGATAAATATCGAAAATCGAAAAACTCGGGTTATAGAAGGTGTGGTCCGATTTTAATCAAAGTTGATACACTCATAGACAGAAACATAAGAAACGATATTCAGAAGTTTCAAGGTTGCAGTTCTTGCAATAGTGCAGAAAATCGATAATATATATATATATATATATATATATATGTTTGTGTGTGTGTCTGTTTATCTGCCTGTATGTCTGTATTTTTTTCAGCCCTTTTATTTTAGTTTTTGCTTCGGGTTTGGTTCTAAGTAGGTATAATTGTAGTTCATAGTCTCAGCCAACATACCATTTACTCAGAGGACTTATTTAGCCTTCAAAATTCAGTTTACGACGAAAAAAACTTATTTGAGCGTGTTGTGACACAAGGTCAGTTTTTAATGTGGGGAACCTGAGTGCGTACGTCAAAGATTACCCAGCCCCCGCTTATGCGGTAACTGAGTACAAAGCTGGTCTTAGCTGGTCATTGCTTGTCAAAGATGGTCAAAAGCTAGTCTTAGCTGGTCATTGTTTCTCGGCCGGCGAACAGGAAGTGAGCACCTGAGAACAAATATTACACTTTGATCCAATGCTGGTGCCCAGGGGGTGCAGAAAAGTGTAAGTAGATTAGGACTAGATGTTCGATCAATGAATTACGAATATTTCCCTGAAAGGAAACGGCTACATATTACCACTAGCAGTACAGCCCGGCGTTACTCGGGTTTTATTGAAAGCTTTAAAACTAATCCAAGGTCTTGGAGCTGAGATCCTTTGGACGTTGGCACGAAAGACTAAAAAGCAATAGTTGTTTCCAGTTAAAGCGAAACCGTAGACTGAAAGAAAAATGAATGGATGTAAGTCAAATTTTGGTTTCCCGGTATCGATATCAAATTTTCTGCACTATTGTAAGAACTGCAACCTTGAAACATCTGAATATCGTTTCTTATGTCTTTGTCTATGAATGTATCAAATTTGATTAAAATCGGACCACTCCTTCTATAACCCGATTTTTTCCATTATCGATTTTCGATATTTATCGGGGGTACCTCGACACAAAACCTAGCAAGGAACACTCGCAGACGCTTATAGTACAACTGTGTAAATTTTCAAGAAAATTGGTTCAGCCGTTTCGGAGTCTATAGGTAACGGATACACACACGCAGACACACACACACACACAGACAAAGTTCCATTTATAAATAAGTTTAGATTTAGATGACTAACAATACATTTTATAACAAAATGAATAAGTAAACTTTATTTTAAAATGGCTAACGATACATTTTCATAGTAAAATGGCTGACAGAACATTATATAATAAAATGACCGACAATACATTTTATAGCAAAATGACCAACAATACATTTTTAACAAAATGATCAGCAATAAATTTTATAATAAAATGACTAACAATACATTTTATAGCAAAATGAATAATTAACTTTTATAGCAAAATGGCTAAATATACATTTTCATAGTAAAATGACCAACAATACATTTTATACCAAAATGACCAACAATACATTTTATATCAAAATGGCCAACAATACATTTTATAGTAAAATGACTCACTGATTTTTATAGCAAAATTACCAACAATACATTTTATTGTAAAATGACCAGCAATAAATCGTATAGTAAAATGATTGGTTGATTGGTTGTTTTGTTTTATGGCATATCAACACCTCGGTGGGTCATTTATTGCCAACTAAATTTTATTTATTTATACCTTGTTATACCTTTTTCTTTCAACAATTTATTGTTATTTTTTATAAGTTTTGTGTCTAGTAATACTTTTTCTTTTCGAGTTCCAAGATTCATTGGGATTTGTTTTCAAGGGCAGGGTCCGCAAGTCCTACCCTGTTATTTAACCAATAACTGGAGGGAAGGGACGGATAAATACCTTTCCCAAGGGTACCAGTGCTTAAGTGAATGCAGGGTATTCCAGTGGAATTCGAACTCGGCTCACCGATTTTCTCTTTCCGGACCGATATCCACTGTACCACAACGCACATCCGTCACTAAACGCTTACAGCACCTGGTATTCCCAAGCGGTCACCCATCTAAGTACTGACCAGGCTCAACGTTGCTTAACTTCGGTGATCGTATTAAAATGACTAACAATACATGTTTATAATAAAATTGCCAACAAAGCCTTATTTTATAAAAATACTGCCAACAACACATTTTCTGGTCTCTTAATTTATATATTTTAATATCCTGAAAAGATAAAATTATCTACAAAATATTAATTAACCCATAGCGGTGTTGATATGCCGCTAAACAAAATAAATAAACATTGTTTCCAGGTGGGAAAACAGGGTCGTTGTCTTCTGTTAATTGATTCCTGTGTAAGTGCATTTGTCTGGTAATTAACATAACGGACATGCTGCAATATCTATCTATCTGTGTGTGTGTGTGTGTGTGTGTGTGTGTGTGTGTGTGTGTGTGTGTGTGTGTGTGTGTGTGTGTGTGTACTGATGTCTCTTGCGATATCTATATAATAAAATATGCATGATGTTCCAATATATATATATATTTAGAATATCGAGGCAGCAAGTAATTTTCTGAACATATGCTGTTAAATATAAGAGACAATGAATGTCTATTATGTTTAATCATGAGCCGTTCTAAACATCGCTTTAATTTCAGTTGAAAATAAAGACAAAAATTCTCCAACATTTGGACAATTATTTATTAGTTTTCTTCTAAGCTTTCGGCTCACATGAGCCATCTTCAGAGAGGTCGTTCAAACTGAAATATTATAAAATCTACCATCACCGACGATTTTATTTTGTGTTGACATAAAACTCCGCTTGGCAACAGCATATGTTTAGAAAATATATATATATATATATATATATATATATATATATATATATATATATATATATAAGAAAGTAGCTAACCTAGAGAGCCAACGAACCTACCAAGGTTTCACCAAAGCGGATCTTCAGGGCAACTTGCCCTGAAGATCCAGTTTGGTGAAACCTTGGTAGGTTCGTTGGCTATCTAGGTTAGCTACTTTTTTATTTATTTGTTCTACCAGTGTATTGAGCGGTTTCCGTGTTAGGTTCCTCGTCTCGGGTGTTTTTTCTTTCAACTAGTACTTTGACTAATGTTCAAGTGTTTAGTTCGTTTCTATTTGTTTCCATTTTTTCCCCTCCGCGTTTATATTCGGTGGGTATTTCGAGACGTGTTCAAAGACAAATTTACAGTTTTATACATATATATATATATATATATATATATATATATATATATATTACATTTTTACACGAGTTATTACGATAGCCAGGATTCTACCATGAGTGGTGTCTTCAGGAGATTTTTAATAACTGATTTTACCGTTTACCCTTTATTCTTTTAACGGTGTTTTATTTGAACGCTAAGTGGCAAGGAATTTAAGAACACATTTTTAAATTAAAACGAATTATGGCGTTTTCATCCATGGTTGTATGAACCTAGGAGGTATTTCTTAGTGTAAATGCATTTAGTCATAATTTCTGTTCATTTATTTAACAGTTCGTTTTTGTTTGGGAATAGCATAAATTCTAATTTTTCTTCTTGGCCCCCCAGTCTACATATTTTGCCTCCATTGTAAGGCTTGGCTGTTTTTACAATGCTCCACATTATGTCTGGGTCTTTTCCATATTTTGATTTTAATTTCCACATGTGGCTAGCCAATTTTGTGTAGTTTTTTAATTTTCCTATTTTGAATGTAGACCTGTGATTAAACCACCTGGTCTTAAAGGTGTCTTTGATTGAGCCCAAATATATTTTATTTTGGCCATTTGTATCATGTACCTTTGCTTTGTAAATTATTTCTTTTGTGTTATATACATAACGTGAGCACACACCAGTAGCTAATGTTGGTTTTACGTATAGGTGCTATTGTGCTCACGTTCTGTTTATATCACGCAAAAATGTAAATTAATGTTTAATAAAATTAATTTTCCGGTTACATTTGTTACCATAACTCACACCCCTGAAGATCACCTCGGAAAGAGGTTGAAAGTACTTGGGTACATTGAGAAATGAATGAAAATAGCATATGTCAACGTTTCTGACATCCTTTGATTGTAATACGCGAAAGATTATCCGTGAGTATGAACGGATTTTATTAAAAATAAGCAAACATAATGTTTGCAATTTATTTAATCTGACATGTCTAAAAGAAAATTTGCTGCCTAAATATACAAATTTTAAATTATATAATCCAGCAGCTCATCATAACAACATTACCTGTCAATTTAAATGTAGCTCTGTGAAAAGGCAGACTGAAGGAACTAATGCTAACCTAACAACTCTCAACAAACGGAAATATATATATATATATATATATATATATATATATATATATAATAAATTATGTTTTAGAACATGTACATTATTTTTTAATATATGTCCTCGACAATCATATGTTTGTTTTAACGTTGGGTGCCCAACGTTTCTTCGGGAGGTAAAAGCAAAGACCCAACGTTGAAACAAACATATGAGTGTCGATGACATTTTTTCTTTTAATCATATCACCCCGAGCAAGGCGGTAATGCCACTGAAGCGCAGGGGGCTACATAGGAGTGAAAAGATTGGAAAAGAGAAAGCCGGAAACCACATCCTAAACAAGGAACAAGAGATAAGCCTCTTCACCTGTTCAATAGACGTGGGTAGAGTGTGAACCGGGCGATAGTTTAGTCTATCTACTCCAATTGAAAAAAAAAAGAAAAGAGTGAAAAGATTGGAAAAGTGATATTAAAAAATAATGTACATGTTCTAAAACATAATTTATAATAAATATTCACAGCTCTATACATCATATATCGAGCACTGTTTTAAATTAATGTTTTGCACAGAAAAAAATCTTTCTTCGTTCTGTACCCACTCGGATATATATATATATATATATATATATATATATATATATATATATATATAAGTTTACTGTTTAATTAAAAACAGAATATCTACTCAAATACGTGCACTGATTAAGAGCAACTTTGAAAAAAATTAAATATATATATATATACGAATTTTTATTTTTTGTTTAACATTATTATTGTTTAATAGATACTCTTGTCTGAGTGTAAAGACATTATTATATATATACATATATATATATATATATATATATATATATATATATATCCGAGTGAATATAAAATGAGGAGAGAAAAAAGAAAATTTTTTTCCGTCCAAAACATTAATTTAAAACAGTGCTCGATATATGATGTATAGAGCAGTGAATATTTATTATAAATTATGTTTTAGAACATGTACATAATTTCTTCTATATATGTCCTCTTCCCTACAATCATATGTTTGTTTCAGTGTTTGGATTTAAACACATCCTCAGGGGAAATAAAGGTTTGGAATCATTCTCTGTTTATATTTGGTTCGTTGTTGTCGTGGGGGTTGGTTGGGGTTATTGGTAAATAAGTGAATGTCTCGTTTTGATCGTTAGACTTTTGAGGTATTTGGTGTGTAAGTGTGAAATTGTTGATTAATGGTATTATCTGTTGGAATGTATGTTTTATCTTTTTATCGGTTGTCTATATCTTTTGGTTAGGATTTCTAAGAGGGGGCTATTGAGTGGTCATTTTTATGGTCGGCTATCATTTAATTGGTTGATGTCTGCTGTTAGTGGACCTAATTCATGCATTTACTTTGATCCTGTGTCTAGGTTTTCATAGACGTGATAGGGGTGAGGTGTTTTTTCTTTCCAATTTAGATTTTTTCGGGCAAAAAAATAAAATATATATATATACACACACATATACCCTTCTTCTCCTCTTTCTTCCTTCGTTTTCTTTCTCTTCTCCTTCTTTTCCCCTTTCTCCCCACCTTTTTTTCCTTTTATTCAAGTTTGGAGTATAATTGTATTTAGGCGAAGTTATTTCAAGAAATCTAAATTTGTATTTTTTGGGAAGTAAATGCGAATTAGCGGTTTATCAGTTTTTTGTATAAAGTTGTATGTTTAATCTTAATTTTAAGTTTAGAGGGTAGGTTTTGTCTTTTAATTCTTCCCGCTTTCCTTTCCCCCCCTTTTTATCTTCTTTTTTTTTTCTATAAATTATCGTTTATTTCTTTTAATTATTTATATATTTTTTATTTATTTAGATATTTTTGTGGGCATTAGATCTTATTTTAAGGATTTATTACTTCGATTTTTCTGTAGCATTTTTTATCTTTTATAATAAGAAAAATATTTATTCAAATTCCCAGTATTTTTGTGGGGTGATTGTAGGGTTAGATCTTACGTGTGCTTACAGTTTATTTTTGTGTATGATATAATTATTCTGAAGTAGTATATTTAATCTTGATTTTGAATGCATGAATTTTGATTCTTTTTCAAGTTTGGGAGCCATTTATTTAATTTTGATTTTTCTAGTACGGAATATTTTTGTATTTAAGTAAGTTTATTGTGTTAAGTAAGGTTTAGGCTTTAGTGATAGGCCTTCCTTTAAGGATTTATTGGATCGATTTTTTTCTGTAGCATTTTTTATCTTTTATAATGAGGATATCAATCGAACTCTTTGTATTTCTTAGCATGATTGTAGGGTTAAGTCCCTAATGTGCTTGCAGTTTACTGTAGTTTCGCGTCTCTGATTTAAGAACTTGTTACTATTGTAATATAACAATCTGGCCCCACCCGAGGAAGTGATGCAAGCGATGGTGTTTCCTGTCGGTGAAGGGGGCGGCGAAGCGACAAGACAGGTGTTTGTGAAATACATCCTGTCGAGGCCGGAGCGGATGTCATTTTGACCTTATTTCCGACAGCGGCGGAAATGGCTACAGAGGCAAACAGATCAGGTGTCTCTTAGAATTACGTGGGCGTTGCGTGGGCGAGGCAAAAACCGGAAGGAAAGTCCCGGTTCTAGAGGACTATATAAAGACCTCGACACACGGATTCGCCAGTAGCAGAGAGCGGCCGGTGGAAGCAGAGAGAGACAACACAGGCAGACTACACTCCCGTCAGCCATTCTATATGTGCCCTCACCCTTTCCGTTCTCTATTCCACACAGTTCGTCGTCATTAATAAAAATATAACCTTATATTTTTATATATGCGTGTTTGTTGTTTTGTCGTCATACGGCGATATATAACACTATTTATATATTTAAGGATCTCTATTTTTTCTTGAAGGCAAAGAAAGCATGGTTCTTTTATAGATTTTGCTGTTCTTGCTTTTTTGAGAATTTTCCATTTGACCTTAGGTGTTTTATTTTCGTTTTTTAATTTCCAAAAGTGTTTGGAGAGAGATGTCATGTTTTGTTTTTCTTTGTTATTGAAGGATGAAAGGTGATTGTAAAAGCGCTTTTTAAATACGTTCATAGTATTCTTAATATATATTTTTTCATCCTGAGGATTTTCTAAGGATGAAATCGAACACATATATATCAGAGATTTCGTCAGACATTTATTGGCCATGGGGCATTGGTTGGGGTTTCTACAGTTACAGAGGTTGCTGTCATGGGACGGATTTGTATTAGTGTTGGATTTATTTTTGCTGTGTATTTTCAATATTTTTGTGTTATGCATTTTGATTATTTTTTCTAGATTATTAGAACAGCTATAGCTTAATTTTATGGTATTTTTATTAAAGATTTTGCTTAGAGGGTGATTTTTGGGAAAGTGCTTCTCTATTAATTTAAGAAATTTATGTCCCAGCTTGAAATTAACTGATTGGTTGAATGGAGGGTTATACCATATTATTTTCCTGCTTCTATTTCTGCTTTTTGGACTTTTGAATTTTTCCACAAAACTGATTTTTGATGATTTATACCCGCTTTCATTAAGGATTCTATTATAAATTACCTTGTGCTTATCAAATATCTCTTTGTTGGATGAGTGTGTGTTAATGCGACGTTCAACTGATGATGGGATGTGATTAACAATGGATGGTGGGTGATTAGAGTTGGGGTTTATATGTATTGGGTTAGCGTTGTTTTTCATGTAAGGTTGGAAAGTGTTCGATACTAGGTCTAATGTTATGTCTAGGAAGTTTACTTGTTTGATATTGTGGTTAATTACTACGTTAAGGCCAAAGGATTTAAAGACTCTATGGATTAATTTTCTGGTTTTATCAACCTTACCTCCAGTAGATTTATCAATTATCATCAGTCCGTCGTCCCTATACGGTTCTATCCTGCTCGTTTCTATTTCCTTATGTGCAGTTAAGTTGTACAGTAAGAATATTCCGGTTAGAATCAAGTGCACCCATTGATAAATCAAAGTTCTCCTTTGAGTTCTTAGTCCACTGTTCGTTGTTGTGGATTATAACTGATTTCCTGCAGCTCCGGATAATTCTGATCTCATCTTCTGTGATGTCCGAGTAGAACTCAGCAAACTCTAGGGCGAGGCTGAATAGGTTCTCCGAAATTGATGGGTAGAAGTCCACAATGTCAAATTGTAAAAAAGTGGCTTTATTTTTTCCACCAATTTTTTCGAACCATTCGATTCCGTCTACCGTACCTTTCCACTGCGTTAGTTTAATTTTTTTTTTTTTATCTGTTTGTTGACTCTTTCCAATATTGTTTTACTTATCCTACCTATTTCAGATTTGGTAGGGTTTATTATCCTTGTGGGTAATTTGCTGTAAAAATCAGGTTTGTGGTCCTTCAACAGTACATATGCTTCTTTCGTTGCTATTTTGGGGACTCGGTCACTTATTTTCAGTTTGTCTGTAATTAATTTATCTTCCTGGTTTATTCTGTCTATGTGGTTTTTATGTTCTTTGTCTATTTTTCTGTATTTTTTGGTTAGGGTTCTTTTTTAATAAGATCCTTGTATATATATATATATATATATATATATATATATATATATATATATATTTTTTATAATTGGTTAGGGTTCCTTTTTTAATAAGATCCTTTATATATATATATATATATATATATATATATATATATTATTAGGGTTCTTTTTTAATAAGATCCTATATATATATATATATATATATATATATATATATACAAGGATCTTATTAAAAAAGAACCCTAACCATATATATATATATATATATATATATATATATATATATATAAACAGTAGATTAGAATTTCTGCTGGCCTTATTCGTTTGAAAAATCGTTTATGATTTTGAAGATCAGACGTGTCTTACCAATCGACACACAGAAGATTTCATTCCAGATCAGATTTAATTTATATTTAATTTATATTTAATTTAATGTATTTAATTTATATCGTTATTCGATTGATTCATTTTATCGAACGATTAATATCTGCTCAGATTTTATCGAATCTAAACAAACTTAACAGAAGACAACATTACGGAATTATACGGAAAATTACGGAATTATACGGAAAATTATGGAATTATACGGAAAATTACGAAATTGGCATTAGCCGACATATTTGAATTTTCATCCGTTAAATCATAATAAATTTATAATTAAACGGAGATTCTATTCAAAATACAACTATCCACTAAAAGCAACGTTTGAAGAAATAAAAATTCTGTCCGATTAATAAAACTCTATTAATTTCTAACGATAACCAAAACTGTAATTCAAAAATACAAGAATATTCTCCAAAATACCGTCAGTGCAACAAAACTAACAATCTACCGAGGCTGACAAAGCAAAGCTCGCTGCCGAGCTTGAAAAGGACCTCCTATCCGTGTCGGACTGGGGTAAGAAATGGCTCATGAATTTTAATACTTCCATCTATTAACCATCACAGACAATCGTTCCTACCACCCCCCATTAGCATAAACCAGGCTTCCTGAAAGTAAAACACTGCGCTTCCTCGGGTTAACTCTCACAACAGACTTCAAATGTAATGACTATATAGAAATCATAGCTAAATCCACTGCTAAGAAGGTCGGTTCACTGTGTAGGGCCAGGAAGTTTTTCCCGTCTGAAACCAACTTGTACATATATAAATCTACCATCCGCCCGTGCATTGAATACTGCTGCCATATCTGTTCGGGTGGTCCTGTTATCCACCTAGGTGTCCTTGACAAAATCCAACGGAGAATCTGTAATGTGATCTATCACGACTTGGCAGCTCAGATACAGTCACTTTCTCACCGGGTTCTATGTGTCTCTTCTACAAATACTTTCACGGCTTCTGCTCCGATGAACTTTGATCACTGGTACCCACTATATATGAATTTACTTGAGCCACAAGATTAGCAACCCTTTTACTTTCAAGCCAATAAAATGTAAACGTAAATTCTACTCCAGCAGCTTCTTTTCTTGCACTTCCCGCCTGTGGAATTCCCTTCCATTTACTTGCTTCCCCGACAGCTACAATCTCCAAGAATTTAAATGTAAAGTCAATAGTCATCTCCTATCTCACTATACTCTCTCACATGCTCTTTTCTTCGTCCACTCCACTCTCATCAGTATTCTCATCTTTCTCTTACCCACTTCCTGACACCCCCTGTAACCTGTCACTCTTTCTCATAACTTTCCTCCTATGTAACCCCCAGCAAAACAGTGGAAGTAAAATGCCTTGCTTGGGGGGATATGATTATAAAAAGAAATTCTATACTGTTAGAATGTGGATATAAAGTGGGGGATCAATTCTACATTAAAATCAATATATACACTGATCCCTCAATTTATGCCCACAGTCAAATTTCTCTTACCCACTTCCTGACACCCACTAAAACCTGTCACTCTTTCTCATAACTTTCCTCCTATTTAACCCCCTGCACAACAGTAGCAATAAAATGCTTTGCTTGGGGAGATCTGATTATTAAAAAAAACAACAACTGATGAATGCCCTCTGAACCACATCATTGAAGAAACTGAGATAATAAATGAGTATAGTTCAGGTTTTATTAACTATGAGTGCGCGTTGTGGTGCAGTGGATATCGGCTCGGAACGAGAAATCAGGGAGTCGAGTTCGAATTTCAGTGGAAATTTTTCATTCACTTACGCGCAAATATTATTGGAAAAGTTATTAAATGTCTCTTCCACTCCAGTAACGGGTTGAATAACAGGACAGATTGGGGTTTATAGCCTTGGTTGGCAACCAGTCTACCGCAGAAAGTAATGGCAACCTACTGCGGGATAATCTTTTGCTCAGTCACTCATGTCTCTTTTGAGATATGATCGCCCAAAGCATGTATCACGTATGGCACTTGACTGACTGGTAGCTTACGGTATATCGCGTTGAATACACCGGTTTTCGGTCGATCACCGAAGTTAAGCAACGTTGAGCCTGGTCAGTACTTAGATGTCACTGAACGCTAACAGCACCTGGTATTCACATCTGGTCACCCATCTAAGTACTGACCAGGCTCAACGTTGCTTAACTTCTGTGATGTTACGAGAACCGGTGTATTCAACGTGATATGGCCGTAATGACATACGTCACTAAACGCTTACAGTGCCTGGTATTACCAAGCGGTCACCCATCTAAGTAATGACCACGCTCAACATTGCCTTATTTCACTTATATCGACTAAAAGGATAAAAACAAATAAATATAGTTACATTTTGCTTCGACAATTAAAAGAATGAAAGAAATTGTTTCAAATAAATACTGTTATTAAACGGAAATTAGAAATGTTTTTAATTTCAGTCTTATGTACTTTTGGCATTATTTGTCGGCATAATATGAAGCCATATTGAGGGGACACATATTGGGTTAAGACTCATTTCTTATTTTGGGCCTTACTTATTATATCATATATATATATATATATATATATTGTGTGTATTTTGGCAGCATTTTTTCATTAATACAGGTTTCATCCCGCTATTCATGCTCAATTGAACAAAAAACCCACGACCACCATTCCTTCTCGGCCTACAGCCATGTGCGACACAAAAAATGGACCTGTCTAATTTTCTCTGGATAACTCCACTCTGTTAATAATAATTTAATTGTTCTATGTTCACTGAACATTAAATGTTCATCCTTTGATAATGGCTTATGTAAGCCGAAAGCTCAGACCTGATAAAAAAAAAATCAACAATTATTGCGAATTCTTGTCGTCTTTCCATGATAACACTATCAAGCTAATCAGATCATACGAACGGATCTTACACAAAATAAATAGACAGAACTTGTCTATATTATTCAATGAAACCTGTATTGATATATATATATATATATATATATATATATATATAGTCATCCGCAGACAGATCTGTTTCGCTGTATCACAGCTCATCAGTACGGTTAGACAGCCGATTGCCTTTTACCCAGGATTGAAACCTGACCGAATTGGCGTCAGTCGGCGATTCTACCTCTGAGCTACGGGCGCTCGGTAGAAGGGGTAGACATTTTAGCGTGTATATTATCATTATACACGCGCAATAGCTGAGAGTCTTCTAATTCATTGCTGAATGAACGATGCGTAGTTGATTGCGTAGCTACTGTTTTTCAAAGTCTACCATTCTTCCAGAGCGCTCAATCAGGATGTGAGAGCGTATATATATATATATATATATATATTTCCCATTTTTAAACGAGTTATTTCGATATCCAGGTTTCTACCATGAGTGGTGTCTTCAGCCAATTTTTAATAAAATGTTTTAAAAAATTATTAAAAATTAAAAAGTTTATTAAAAATCACCTGAAGACAATACTCATGGTAGAAACCAAGGTAGCGAAATAACTCGTTTAAAAATGGGAAATATTCAAAAGTTCTACTATATAATTGTATCAAACACTTTTTAATACAAATGTGTACTGGTCTAACCCTGTTATGACCAAAAACTAAGTATTAAACAATCAATATATATATATATATATATATATATACGAAGAGTCCTTCAAGTTGTGTGTATGTGTGTGTGTGTGTCTTATATTAATATCGATAAGACTGTTTATTTGTTCGTATGACCTGTACACTTTGACATAAACCCATATACACCTTCCTTTACGAACGGTCGTTAATAGCTCGAGGCAAGTGTACTCGTAATGACGCTACAAGGCTTTTCATATTATAGTTTTATGGTTATAACTCGATAAAAACGGAATAGCGATTGGCGCAACAATATTTTCTGCTTGACTAGTAATCCAATACATCACGCCGTCCAGAACAACTCAAGTCTCCGCGAAGCGATATAGTGCTTTAGTGGGGAGGGGAAAGTCATTTTTCCGAAAAGGTTAGGCCTTAACGAGGGTCGTCATTTGGCCCCTCGCCAAATATCTGCAACCCGGGGCATTTGCGTGAGCATGGTGCGGCTTTTTCAACTCTGAGACTCGAGTCTTGAGTGTTTTGATGTTTTGATATGAAATATGTCGATTGAATATTGACATATGGGAAGCCGGGACGTCATTTCGCTTATTGCAAAGGCCGGGACTGTCGAGTCATCTTTATTTCTCGGCCTTTCTTCACTTTGAACAGTAAAATCACGCATGCGCATATTCCGCACGCTTTAAGTCCACGTCGAAATCTTTTAAGAGATAAAAAAATAAAAAATTAAAAGATTCCATCCACATCATTAGCAATTGGGAGACTATTTCTGGACAAAGGCCATGCTAACTCATTCCTATAGCATCAGTGGCCGTGTTATATGATCGTCTACCTTAACAGCAATGGCTCTGTGTCCGGTGCCTAGAAAAAGCCAAATGTCCCAAACCGGAGACAAGACCCCACACAACAAGTAAATGCTTATCGACTTAAAATTAAACGACCAATGTCCTTGTAAACTTAAATACGGACAAAAATTATTTATCGATACCTTAATTAACTGAATATAAATAACCAATATTTACCTATCGCTGAATCAGGTAAAGGTTTACAGACTCAAATATAACTGAACAATATTTACCTCGAAAGACTTATAGACTCAAATAAAAATGAACAATATTTACCAGCTAAAGGCTTATACTCGCAAATATAAATGACTATTATTTACCGGGGAAAGGCTTATAGACTCAAATGTAAATGACCAATATTTACCAAGTAAAGGCTTATAGGCTCAAATATAATTCACCGATATTTACCAGGTAAAAGCTTATAGTCTCAAATCTAAATGACCAATATTTACCAGGTAAAGACTTATAAAGACTATTTTTACCCATAACACGGGGAAGAATCGACGAATTCATACCTTTCCCAAGGGTAATTGCGCGTACGTGAATGCAACGAAATCAACTGGAATTCGAACTCGGCCCTCTGATTTCTCGTTTTGAGCCGATGTTCACTGCACCACAAAGCTTCAAAAAGGCTTATAGACTCAAATATAAACGACCAATGCTTACCATATAGATGCTTATTGACTCAAATATAGTCAGTTAAGAGTCATACGTGATATACGCTTGGGCGAAGGAGACATGACTGGCTTGGCAGAATGTTATCCCGCAGTAGGTTGCTATTACTTTCTGCGATAGACTGGTTGCCAACCAAGGCTAAAGAACCCAAAACCGGAGGAAAGATACGTATTAATACTTTTCCCAAGGGTATGTGCGCATAAGTGAACGCAAGGAATTCAACTGGAATTCGAACTCGGTTCCCCAACTTCTCATTCCGAGTCGATATCCACTGCGCCACAGCGCAACGATCCTTATTTACTAGGTAAAGATTTATAGACTCAAATATAAATTACCAATATTTACCAAGTAAGGGCTTATAGACTCAAATACAAACGACCTATATTAATCAGTTAAATGCTTCTGGAATTAGATATAAACGACAAATATTTAGCTATCACCGAACCAAAAAATTCTTATAGACTTAAATATAAAAAATCGACCCTCTAATATAAACAAGCAATAATTACCTACCCCTGAACTAAGTAAATATATATAGCCTCTAATATAAACGATCAATAATTACCTACCCCTGAACTAAGTAAATATTTATAGCCTCTAATATAAACAATCAATAATTACCTACCCCTGAACTAAATAAATGTTTATAGCCTCTAATATAAACAATCAATAATTACCTACCCCTGAACTAAGTAAATGTTTATAGCCTCTAATATAAACAATCAATAATCACCTACCCCTGAACTAAGTAAATATATAGCTTCTAATATAAACAATCAATAATTATCTACCACTGAACTAAGAAAATGTTTATAGCCTCTAATATAAACTATCAACAATTACCTATCCCTGAACTAAGTAAATGTTTATAGCCTCTAATATAAACAATCAATAATTACCTACCCCTGAACTAAGTAAATGTATAGCCTCTAATATAAACAATCAATAATTACCTACCCCTGAACTAAGTAAATGTTTATAGCCTCTAATATAAACAATCAATAATTACCTACCCCTGAACTAAATAAATGTTTATAGCCTCTAATATAAACAATCAATAATTACCTACCCCTGAACTAAGTAAATGTTTATAGCCTCTAATATAAACAATCAATAATTACCTACCCCTGAACTAAATAAATGTTTATAGCCTCTAATATAAACAATCAATAATTACCTACACCTGAACTAAAATGTTTATAGCCTCTAATATAAACAATCAATATTTACCTACCCCTGAACTAAATAAATATTTATAGCCTCTAATATAAACAATCAATAATTACCTACACCTGAACTAAAATGTTTATAGCCTCTAATATAAACAATCAATATTTACCTACCCCTGAATTAAATAAATGCTTGTAGACTTCAATATAAATGATCATGTAGTGAACTGGACGAATTGTGGACCAAAATGTAGTAGAGAGACCGTCGGAGTAGTGATTTTAACAGTGAAGAAAAGGTTGGTTGCCCAAACCACCACAATTATAAATAAAATAACTCAAAATACAATGTAACGAATATAACAACATTGTATTAAGTAAGGTTACAGAACTGAATAATTCGTGAAGATGTCGTGAATGGAGTTCTTTCTTAGATATTAAATATATTGTCTGAATATAAAATTCTTATAAGCTAAAATAAAAACAACTCATTTTTGCCTATCATCGAACCAATTAAATGCCCATAGGTTCAAATATAAACAGCTCATTTTTGCCTATCACCAAACCAAGTAAATACCCATAGGTTCAAATATAAGCAACTCATTTTTGCCTATGACCGAACCAAGTACATACCCAAAGGTTCAAATATGAACAACTCATTTTTGCCTATCACCAAACCAAGTAGATACCCATATGTTCAAATATGAACAACTAATTTTTGCCTTTCACCAAACCAAGTAAATAGGTTCAAATATAAGCAACTCATTTTTCCTATGACCGAACCAAATAAATACCCATAGGTTCAAATATGAACAACTCATTTTTGCCTTTCACCGAACCAAGCAAATACCCATAGTTTCAAATATAAACAACTCATTTTTGTCTATCACCGAACAAAGTAAATACCCGTAGGTTCAAATATAAGCAACTCAGTTTTTGCCTATCACCGAACCAAGCAAATACCCATAGGTTCAAATATAAACAACTCATTTTCATCTATCACCGAATCAAGTAAAGACTCATGGGTTCGAATATAAGCAATTCATTTTTTGCCTATCACCAAACTAAGTAAATGTCCATTGACTCAACTATAAACAGCGATTTGCTGCGTATCTCTGAAGTAAATACTTACAAATTTAATTAAAAAACTAACCATTAACAAAGTCAATGCTCTTGAACTCCAATACAAACAGCGAATATTTACATATTTCCGAATGAAAAGTTGCTTATAGATACAAATATAAACAAACAATTTTTACTTTCCAGGCAAATGCTTATATATAAACACATATTTCTACTAACCAATAAATGCGAAGGAGCAAATCATTTGTAAGCCTGTAGCGACAAATCATTTATAAGTAGGTCAGTCAGTTAAGTGCCATACGTGATACACGCTTGGGCGATCATGTCCCGAAAGAGACAGGACTGACTGGGCAGAAGATTATGCCATTGCTTTCTGCTGGAGACTGGTTGCCGACCAAGGCTATAGAACCCAATCTGTCCTGTTATTTGACTCATAGGTAAAGGGAAAAGAAATCTATTATATTATTATGTAGTAATTAGTGGGGGATCGGTTTCCTATTGTTATGAAGTAATAAACTGATCCCCCATTTTATGACCAATGTAAGCCTTAATCATTATTCCAACTATTATATTCAGTCAGTCAGTTAAGTGCCATACGTGATACACGCTTGGGCGATCATGTCTCGAAAGAGACATGACTGACTGGGCAGAAGATTATCCCGTAGTAGGTTGCCATTGCTTTCTGCGGTAGACTGGTTGCCGACCAAGGCTATAGAACCCAATCTGTCCTGTTATTTGACTCATAGCTAGAAGGAAGAGGCGGATTAATACCTTTCCCAAGGGTATTTGCGCGTAAGTGAATACAATGGATTCAACTGGAATTCGAACTCGGCTCTCTGGTTTCTCGTTCCGAGCCGATATCCACTGTACCACAACGCACATCCTCATCAGCAATAAATCACTAAAAAAACAGCATAAAACATCATAGTATGGATAAAAAAAAGATCATAAACTTAATAAAACAAACTTTTCCCATCAAAATGTTTATATTATTATTAAGAGCAATTTTTAAAAGTTTTTTAAACCCTGCTAACATTTTTGAAATTTTGTTACAAAATTTTCTTTTTATTTGAGGTATTTATTTAGCTCAGGCTAAAAAAAAATTACGACTGTTTTACAATGGGTAACGTAATGATGACACAACCCACTTTTTTTTCCCCGGTGACAAACATTAATTTGGAAATTCTCGCAAAAATCAAATAGTCAGATTTGAATGAAACTTTCAGTACACATTTACAAATAAATTAAATCATTTTTGAAATCATTATTTTTTAAATATATTGATGAAAATATATTTTTTAAACTCTGTTACCCCACCTGTTCATAAATCTATGAAATTTTAATAAATTTTAATTAGCTGTAAAAAAATTTTATTAGTTAAATGCAGGACTCACTGGGGCATATAAATCATCTATGTTTTTTTTATTTTAAAATAGATAACCTGATCGAAAATTTGCTCAAAAGAGTAAGATAAAAATGCAATAAAACTCTAATATAATTTAATTTGATAAACTTTTAATTGTTGGAATAAATAATAATTATTAAGGACATTATAGTCTGAAGAAAAAAAAGTTTTCGTTTACTAATAAAATTTGAAAATAATTGTTTTTATTTTTTTTTATTAAAATAATTCATAAAAGTGTTACAAATATTTAAAAAACCTTTTATAGAAACGTTGTTTAATTTCGGATGTGCGTTGTGATACAGTGGATATCGGATCAGATCAGATCGGATCGGATCGGAACGAGACACCGGGGAGCCGAGTTCGAATTCCAGTTGAATCCATTGTATTCACTTACACGCAAATACCCTTGGGAAAGGTATTAATTCGTCTCTTCCTTCCAGTTATGGGTTAAATAGCAGGACAGATTGGGTTCTATAGCCTTGGCTGGCAACCAGTCTACCGCAGAAAGCAATGGCAACCTACTGCGGGATAATTTCCTGCCCAGTCAGTCATGTCTCTTTTGAGACATGATCGCCCAAGCGTGTATCACGTATGGCACTTTAACTGACTGACTGTTTAATTTCTATTTTACTTAAGAATTGATTATTAGATTGCCTATCGAAAATTGAAAAGTTTAATAAAAATCGTTCACCATTTTATTTTTAAAATAACTAAAAAAATTTGTGTGTAAATATGTTAATTTTTATTAAGTACGGTGTCATAACAAGTTTCCGTAGAGGTCGTATTGTTTTCAGAAGTTAACAAGTGTTTTGATTAATTCCCCTTACATCGAAAACGACACAAACCACACTTTGATTCGAATTTAATTCTTTTTTATTAAATTAAAATTATTCTAAAAGAAATTTAATTTTTTTAATTTTTCAGAAAGCATATTAATAAATAATTTCAGAAAAATATGTAATATTTAAACATAAAAATATTTAATATTTCAGAAAAATATTAATAAATAACATAATATATCTTAGTTCGGTTATTTTAATTTCATTCTATCTTATTAAATTATTTTAAAAGAAATTTAAATTTTTATTTATTCAGAAAGCATATTTTTATTTATTCAGAAAGCATAGTCTGGCTATAAATCTAAGCTAAAATTCTATAAAATTTTATATACTTGCTGAAAATATTATGTTAAATTTTTAATTTTACTATTTAGTTAAAAACAACAAAAAAAATTTAAATTTCCAAATGTTACGTTTTAAGCTATATTAATTTTTTGTCACTTTCGGTCGCAATCCAAGCGTTCTTGACACCTACCGCTTGTCAATACATCATTTGTCACCTAAGATAACGCAAATAAAGAGGCTACCGTAGTTAAAGAAACGTTTTATCGTAAATTTCCAGGCAGTAAGCACTTACTACTAGTTTGAAATCAGATAAAGTAAGTTTTAATTTTAAAAATCGGCTTAAATAACGTGTGAAGGAGGTATATATTTTTTTGCAAGATTTTTAAAACAGAAATTTGGCTACTGTTTACGTAATATGTCGATCAATCAATAATGGTGGTATAGTTTTTTAAAAACATTTTTCAGCAGTTAAATGTTTGATTCTGATCAATATAATTTCGGTTTGAACTAAACCAGGGTACTTTGCTTCCAGTAATTAGTGAGTTTAATCTCTTGGCTTTCAATTAAAGCTAAGATTAAAGCTTCAAGAAAACATTTTTATTTTTAATAATTAAATTTAAATTGAGGTATCGAAAATGAGCGGTGATTCAGTGGCGGTACCTATTTATAAGCGTGTAGGGGCAAATCACTTGTAAGCGTGTGAAAAATAATATTGCCCAAATGCTCGCTAAGGTGTTCTGGCCCGACACAGTGAACCAACTTTCCTTGCATTAGATGCAGCTGTAGAATTTATGTTGTCGTTCCACATCAGATCAGTTGAAAAAGTTAGCTCGAGGAGGCCCAGTGAGTTGCTCTCGCATGTCAATGGCAGACAGGAAAGTGTCTCTATGATGATAAAGAAGAGCAGTTTTGTTTTGGTGGCACTAAAATTTGCAACCAAATTAAAATAAAAAATTAACACCTACTCAACATGTAATGTGATAAAATATATACATGCATATGTGTATATCTGAAAGAGTAATGGATATAGGAATGGAATAGCCGAGTTAGAAATCCAATTGTATTTATTACATTCACTTACGTGCGAATAATATTAAGATAGGTATGAATCCATCTCTTCCCCACCAACCTATGGGTTAAATAGCAGAAAAGACTAGGTTCTATAGCCATGAGTGGCAACCGGTCTAGGAGAACGACAACTGTGAATTCAAACCAGTCTAAAGAGATTTGGACTATCATGTCAATATATATATATATATATATATATATATATATATATATATATATTTGCAATGAATTATTTTGAACATTATTTTTACCGATACTCGTATTTAAGTAAAAAATAATGTTCAAAATAATTCATTACAAATTGTCGGTTGCTTATAACCAAGTTTCGTTAAAATTCGTTAATTTCCGTAACATGTTTACACACACACACACACACACACACACACACACACACATATATATATATATATATATATATATAAATGAAAACTTATACTCGTTTCGAAAATCCCTTCGAGCACATACGCGGAAGGAAAAAATGGTGATAAAAAAGGAATGAGCTAAGCTGTTGAACGCAGTCCAAAGAAAAAAACCCGAGACGAGTAACCTAAAACAAAAATTTCAGTTGAAAATAAAGACAAAATTTCTCCAACATTTGGATAATTTTTTATTAATTTGCTTCTAAGCTTTCGGCTCACATGAGCCATCTTCAGAATATATATATATATATATATATATATATATATATATATATATATATATATATATATATCCCGGGAGGGGATACACAGAGAAAGAATAGTGCAAGAAATAACTCTTAACACTGAGGATATATAAATAGAGATTTATTATACCTCAGTACAATAAACCAAATACAAGTACACCAACGAAAAGTGAACACGACTAACAAGTAAAGAAGGCAATGTCTCTGTATAGGACGTATGCGTCCGTCTTGAGAAGAAAGCTTCCGTCTAGTGACGTCTAACTCTCGTCTACGGCCAATGGCCCTCGACTTCTTTCCTATAATGACGAATACTCTCGATCACACCCGATCAATCTGTAGTTCGTAATTCGTTCCCGTCTAGGTCTTTTATAGCCCGGGCCATACCCATTCCCGGGTAGGACAGGATATTCCTCCATAAATATGTATATATACACAACATTAAGCAAACACTAGTCAATAATGGATTTCCTAACTCCGTTATTGATCAACAAATTAAAATGTATCTCCACAAAATTAACAATAGCTCTAACAATAATGATAATATTAATAATAATGGTTTACATCAAAATAAACATAACACTATTAACTTATACTATTGCAATCAAATATATAATAATTATAAACAAGATGAAAAAACTCTCAAAAACATAATACGTAGAAATGTTAAACCAGTGGAAAGTAATAATCAAATTAAACTCATTATATATTATAAAAAGTTTAAAACAATTGACCTCATAGTCTATAATAACCCAACAAACACTAAACTAAATTCTTTACAAAAAACCAATGTAGTGTACCAATTTACATGACCAGTCAGAGATTGCATCTCTGATACTAATCAAAAACCTAGTACATATATTGGTTTTACTACAACCACGCTCTCCCGTAAATTTCCATGTCATCTTTCTGATCAGAGTACAATTAAACAACATTTCTCTGAAATACATACACATGTAGGTAATATCAGACAGATTTTGGTCAACAATACGGTGATCCTTACTCATACACACAGTAAGAGGAACCTGCAGCAGATATTGGAGGCCATGTACATCAAATCAAAACAACCAACACTCAATAAAATCAACTTTAAAACAGGAAATAACATATTACATTGCATTTGGACTAGATGGTTTTGTTGTCATTTCGCGCTATCCCGCGGTGTGACGTCATAAAACCGCATCGCAAACTTAAGAACTGCGTTTATTATTTTATAAAATATATAGTAACTATTGCCGTTGCCAAGCGGGGTTTTATGTCAACACAAAATAAAATCGTCGGTGATGGTGGATTTTATAATATTTCAGTTTAAATTACCTCTCTGAAGATAGCTCATGTGAGCCGAAAGCTTAGAAGAAAACCAATAAATCATTATGCAAATGTTGGAGAATTTTTGTCTTTATTTTCACCTGAAATTAAAGCAAAAATACGACGTTTAGAACGGCTCATGATTAAACATAATAGACATTCATAGTCTCTTATATTTAACAGCATATGTTTAGAAAATTACTTGCTGCCTCGATATATATATATGAACCTCCAAAGATTCACTAAAAATAAGTTCTCATGATGTTAAAAATTGCTAAATTAAAAAAAAAAATTACCAATAAAATTTTCGTGTTATTATTAACAGGAATCTGTAGTTCGTAGTTCGTTCCCGTCTAGGTCTTTTATAGCTCGGGCCATACCCATTCCTAGGTAGGACAGGATATTCCTCCACAAATATATATATATATATATATATATATATATATATATATATATATATATATGAACCTCCAAAAATAAGTTCTCATGATGTTAAAAATTCCTAATTTAAAAAAAAAATTACCAATAAAATTTTCTTGTTATTATTAAGAGGAATAGCCAAAAGAATTTTTACGAAATCTTTTTCTAATCCTTTTTAAAGTCTTCATAATTTGGTTTAAAAGTCTTTTTTTTTTTTTTTTTTTTTTGTGGCGTCAACAATTTACCAGAAATTAGTATGGGAAATCAGAGCGTCTTTTTGCGATGAAAATTACATTGATTTGGAAATTCTTTAAAAAAATCAACGGATTTTTGGATTTCAATGCAACTTTCAGGACTTATTCACAAATGACTGAAATTAGTTTTGAAATAATTCATTTTTTTAGAAAATCTTTGACAGATATTTTGTTTATATCTGTTAACCCATTAGAATTCTTCGGAGAATTTAAATCATCATTTCCTAGGTCCAGAAGGAACTCCAGATTTTACAGAAAATCTACTCTGAATCGGGAAATAGAGAAAATGCAATAAAACTAGAGCATTATTTGATTGGAAGAGCTTTTAAAGAATTTCAGAAGTTGAGTAAATTATTAAGAGACAGGAAAATTTCGCTAGAAACAAAGAAGAGAGTACTGGGTTGCTATGTGATGTCGGTTCTTCAATATGGCAGTCAATGTTGGACAATATCACCCACGATGAAGAAAAAACATGAAACAACCGAAATGTGGTTCTACATAAAGTGGGGGATCAATTCCATATTACAATCTGTATATAAACTGACCCCTAATTTTGTGGTCACAGAATTTTCTATACATTTATATTCCTGAGATCCAAAAGCACAAGGATGCATTCCAGGAGCAGAGTAAATTATTAAGAGACAGGAAAATTTCGCTAGAAACAAAGAAGAGAGTACTGGGTTGCTATGTGATGTCGGTTCTTCAATATGGCAGTCAATGTTGGACAATATCACCCACGATGAAGAAAAAACATGAAACAACCGAAAGGTGGTTCTACAGAAGGATGCTGCGAATATCATGGATCGAGCATGTGAGCAATGATGAGGTTTTGGAAATGATGGAAGCGAAAAGGAAATTAAAACTTAACACTAGGAAGAGACAGCTGAAGTTTCTGGGACATGTAATGAGGAAAGAGGGCTTGAAGAATCTCATACTAACAGGCAAGATAGAGGGAAAGAAAGACAGGGGAAAGCAGCGGATAAAATATTTGAAGGACCTAATCAGCGCTGCTGAAGAAACCTGGTGCAAACGAGTGCGAACTACACAGAACTATCAGCTTAATGAGTCACATCACAAAACTGATTGTCAGAATCCTGATGAATAGAGCGAGAAGCAGAATCAAGCCAGAGATAGGGCAGGAACAGTGCGGGTTCGTCAAGGACACTGGAACAAGGAACGCCATATTCATGATTAGGATGCTCTCTGAAAGGGCATTACAAATGAAGAAAGACTTGTACCTCTGCTTCATTGATTACGCGAAGGCATTCGACAAAATACGACACAAAGAATTGATGGAGATGCTGGGCAACCTCGACATTTTCGGCAAAGACATAAGAATAATCAAGAATCTCTGCTGGCAGCAAACGGCCTGCATACGGACAGGTAACGACCTCAGTAGATATACAAAGATAGAAAAAGGCGTAAGACAAGAATGTGTCTTTTCACCGGATTTGTTCAACCTATACAGCGAGAATATTTTGAGGACCTAGATGACACGCCAGAATTTGTTATTGGAGGCCACAACCTGAACAACATAAGATATGCGGACGATACAGTGCTGATTGCGGACACGGAAAGGAAACTACAAGACCTCATACAGAAAGTAGCAGTGGAGAGTGACAAGAAGGGACTACAAATAAACTTTAAGAAAACTGAGTGCATGGTCATCAGCAAAAGATACAACCCCAAATGCCAAATACAGGTGGAGGATAACAGAATCAAACAAGTACAAGAATTTAAGTACCGAGGAAGTGTTCTAACAGGAGATGGAAAGTGCGACACGGAGATCCGAAGGCGAATTGGCATGGCAAAGGACGCGTTCCAGAAGATGAGCAAAATACTAACACACAGGAAAATCTCAATAGAAACGAAGAAAAGAGTGCTAGACTGCTACGTGATGTCAGTTCTTCAATACGGCAGTGAATGCTGGACAATACCATCGAAAATGAGGACAAAATTGGAAAGCGACCGAAATGTGGTTCTACAGAAGGATGCTACGGATATCGTGGACTGAGCATACAAGCAACGACGAGGTGTTAGAAAGAATGGCAACAAAAAGGAAATTGATGCTGAGTATCAGGAAGAGACAACTGAAGTTCCTGGGACATGCAATGAGGAAGGAGAGCCTGGAGAATCTGATACTGACTGGACAGATAGAAGGAAGGAGAGACAGAGGAAGGCAGCGGATAACATATTTGCAGGGCCTGATCAGGTGGATGACGGAACGGGGGTTGCCAGGAGCAACAGGAGCAAACATACTAAGAGCCACAAGGGATAGGGAGACGTGGAGAGCCATGATCGCCTACGTCCTGAAGGGACAGGGCACATAGAAGAAGAAGAAGAATCAGGTGAATGATGGAATGAGAGTTGCATGGTGTAACAGGAGAAGGCATGCTAAGAGCCACCAGAGATAGGGAGACATGAAAAGCCATGAACGCCTCCGTCCTGAAAGAAGACTATATATTAATGATAGTACTGTCTTAAGAAAACAATAGATGAATAATGAATTTTACAAGAACTGTTTTCATTTTTTTAAATTTTTATTAGAATGAATTTTAAAATCTTTTAAATTTCTGCTTTAATTTGTGTCAGTTAGGTGATATTGTTAAAAAGAACTAATTTACTAATAATAAATACAATTTTTTGTACGATTCAGCTACCACTAGTATTTAAAAAAATTTTTAAATATTTTTGTGCGTGTATAAACGTGCCTCTTTTGTAAATACGGCTGTCCATAAACGATATTATCAAAACATAGGCGCAATAAATTGTTGGCAGCATTTCTTCAACTACCGATTTCGTAAGTACGACCCTGAAGCCCAAGTACATAAAATTCAATAAAATATTACATTGCTTAAAATATCAAACATTTAAACATTAATGAATAGCAATATATATATATATATATATATATATATATATATATATATATATATATCGCTTATTCAGTAATGAATTAGAGCACTCTGGCTATTGGCGTATGATACATCATAGGCTAAAAGTCTGCCACCTTCTGCCGAGCACCCATAGCCCAGAGGTACAATCGCCGACTGACGCCAATCCGGTCGAGTCTAACCGTATTGATGAGTTGTGATACAGCGAAACAGCTCTGTCTGCAGATGACTATATATATATATATATATATATGTGTGTGTGTGTGTGTGTGTGTGTGTGTGTGTGTGTGTGTGTTTGTAGTTAGGCCTTGAAAGCTGTCACAATGCGTTTCGTAAAATAAAGGAAGGTAAAGAAGTTGTTTAAATTATAATTTGTTATATATTAATATTTCAAGATCAAAATCTCATCTTCAGAATGATAGGAGAGCTTGTGTTCAAGTTGCGAGTTTTAAAAAATAAATAAATATATAAAATAAAGTAAAATAAAATACAAGAAGTATACACACGTAAACACGCACACATGACACACGCACACACGAGGACGTATACAGGACGGCAAAAACAAAAGTAGCAATAAACACGTTAATTAAAGCAGATAGATAAAACAACAGTCATAAAAGAAAGCCCTCTTCCACTTTGGCAAAAGTCAAACTAACGGTCAGATCAACGCATACTCAGATAAACCACATATTAAAGCAGATTGATATCATCAAACCAAAAAAGGCCCCAACTATCAATTACACACACATATATATGTACCATGAACCCACACACACATACATGCTCTAACATACACACACACACACACACACATACACACACAGACACACAGACACACACACACAAGCACTCACTACAATTAACTCCACCCCTTTATTGAACTGATGTAGAGGCTCATCCCTTGTTCCCTGTTTAGGATGTGGTTTCCGGTTTTCTCTTTTCCAATCTTTTCACTTTTCTTTTCTTTTTTTTTTTTTCAATTAGAGTAGATAGACTGAACTATCTCCCGGTTCACACTCCACACACGTCTACTGAACAGGTGTAGAGGCTCATCCCTTGTTCCCTGTTTAGGATGTGGTTTCCGGTTTTCTCTTTTCCAATCTTTTCACTTTTCTTTTCTTTTTTTTTTTCAATTGGAGTAGATAGACTGAACTATCTCCCGGTTCACACTCCACCCACGTCTACTGAACAGGTGTAGAGGCTCATCCCTTGTTCCCTGTTTAGGATGTGGTTTCCAGCTTTCTCTTTTCCAATCTATTCATTCCTACGTAGACCCCTGCACACCAGTGGCCTTACCGCCTTGCTCGGGGTGATATGATTAAAAATAAAAATGAAAGCAATAGCAGCAGCAGCCAGGAATGAATGACCATTCATTGAAAGGCACGAACTCGAACACAAGCTCTCCTACCATTCCGAAGATGAGATTTTGATCTCGAAATATTAATGTATAATAAATTGGTAATACCCCAAAACTTCTTTACCTTCCTTTATTTTACTAAACGCATTGTGACAGCCTTCAAGACCTAACCATACACTTAATATACACAATGCTTGAAGCAAATTACAAAACATTCCTATATATATATAGTCATCCGCAGACAGATCAGTTTCGCTGTATCATAGCTCATAAGTACGGTTAGACATCCGATTGCTTTTAACCCTGGATTGAAACCCGACCGAATTGCCGCCAGTCAGCGATTCTACCTCTGGGCTATGGGCGCTCGGTAGAAGAAGGCAGACTTTTTAGCGTGTATATTATCATTATACCCGCCCAATAGCCAGAGTGCTCTAATTTATTACTGAATGAGCGATGCGTATAATTCATTAGTCCTTGGTAATAATTAAAAATTGTTTAATCCATTCATATTGTAGAACTTTTGACGTAAGCGATCATGGCTCTCCACGTCTCCCTATCCCTTGTGGCTCTTAGCATGTTTGCACCTGTTGCTCCTGGCAACCCCCGTTCTTTCATCCACCTGATCAGGCCCTGAAAATATGTTATCCGCTGCCTACCTCTGTCTCTCCTTCCTTCTATCTGTCCAGTCAGTATCAGGTTCTCCAGGCTCTCCTTCCTCATTGCATGTCCTAGGAACTTCAGTTGTCTCTTCTTGATGGTCAGCATCAATTTCCTTTTTGTTGCCATTCTTTCTATCAGAAATAATATTCAGATCAGAAATATTTTTAAAAACCTGCATGAATGTTTTAAGATCCTGAAGCAACTCCTTCCTGATTTAAAAAATTCGGTTGTTTAAAAATTCCGGTCACACGTTTAGAAAAATTCCTTCTTTGTACGTTTAAAAAACGTTAGACAATCAGTTATTATAAATCGTCTGACAATACCAAAAGGTTGAAACCTAGGTTGCGGTAATAACTCATTTTCAAATTATATATATATATATATATATATTTCATTTGTAAACAAGTGATTACGCGACCTAGGTTTCTACCAGGAGAAGTGTCTTCAGGCAATTTACAATAACTGATATTACCGTTTACCGTTTTTTAAGAACGCTCATGTAACGTTGTTGTTTTTTTTTTTTTTTTAACACTCACGTGGCAGGGAATTTTTGAACGCGCAATTTTTAAAATTACAAGAAATTATAACGTTTTCATCCATGGTTTGATGAACATAATAGGTATTTAGATATTTTTTAGCATGGTAATATTTAACCATAATTTCCGTTCTTTCATTCAATAGTTCATTTTTGTTTGGGAATAGCATAATCGCTAACTTTTCTTCCAGGCGCAGTCTACATATATTGCCACCGTTGAAAATCTTGACTGTTTTCACTATACTCCAATATATATATATATATATATATATATGCTCTCACACCCTGATTGAGCACTCTAGAATAATGGTAGACGTTGAAAAACAGTAGCTACTCTAGTATGTACGCATCGCTCATTCCGTCATGAATCAACGCACTCTGGCTATTGGATGTGTATAATGATAATGTATACGCTAAAAAGTCTGCCTTCTTCTACCGAGCGCCCATAGCCCAGAGGTAGAATCGCCGACTGACGCAAATTCGGCCGGGTTTCAATGCTGGGTTAAAATCAATCGGAGTCTAACCGTACTGATGAGCTGTGATACAGCGATACAGATCTGTCTACGGATGACTATATATATATATATATATATATACTAAAAACAGAAATAGGGGTTGTTTCCAACGAGAGTAATTGGTATGTAAAAATAAAAGTACGAGAAACCGTGAACGTTTTGTTTAAAGCGTAGATCTATTGTTGTTATTATTATAATTATTACTTGCTTTTTGTATGATATATTAAATACCTCGACACAAAACCTAGCTAAGAACACTCGCAGACGCTTATAGTACAACTGTGTAAATTTTCAAGTAAATCAGTTCAGCCGTTTCGGAGTTTAAAGGACGCGTTCCAGAAGATGAGCAAAATACTAACACATAGGAAAATCTCAATAGAAACGAAGAAAAGAGTGCTAGACTGCTACGTGATGTCAGTTCTTCAATACGGCAGTGAATGCTGGACAATATCATCGAAAATGAGGACAAAACTGGAAGCGGCCGAAATGTAGTTCTACAGAAGGATGCTACGGATATCGTGGACTGAGCATACAAGCAACGACGAGGTGTTAGAAAGAATGGCAACAAAAAGGAAATTGATGCTGAGCATAAGGAAGAGACAACTGAAGTTCCTGGGACATGCAATGAGGAAGGAGAGCCTGGAGAATCTGATACTGACTGGACAGATAGAAGGAAGGAGAGACAGAGGAAGGCAGCGGATAACATATTTGCAGGGCTTGATCAGGTGGATGACGGAACGGGGGTTGCCAGGAGCAACAGGAGCAAACATACTAAGAGCCACAAGGGATAGGGAGACGTGGAGAGTCATGATCGCCTACGTCCTGAAGGGACAGGGCACATAGAAGAAGAAGAAGAAGAAGAAGTAACGGACACACAGAGACACAGACACAGACAGACAGACAGACACACACACACACACACACATTTCTTATGTCTTTGCCTATAAGTGTATCAAATTTGATTAAAATCTGACCACTCCTTCTATAATCCGATTATTTCGATATTTTTTATCGATATTTATCGGGGTTACCTCGACACAAAACCAAGCTAATAACACTCGAAGTCGCTTATAGTAAAACTGTGTCAATTTTCAAGAAATCGGTTCAGCCGTTTCGGAGTCTATAGGTAACGGACACACACACACATTTCGTTTCTTATGTTTTTGTCTATATGTATATCAAATTTGATTAAAATTGCACTATTCCTTCTATAATCAGATTTTTTCGATTATCGATTTTCGATATTTATCGGGGGTACCTCGACACAAAACCTAACTAAAAACACTCACAGACGCTTATAGTACAACTGTGTAAATTTTCAAGAAAATCGGTATTTGTGTCGCTACATGTGTTTCGAGTCTAAAGTTGACTCTCTTCAGGCGAATAAACATGTGACTTTACATATCGAGATCCGTTTGCTTTTCTAATAGCCAAGGTATCGTTTAGAAATAGATAAGTCAAGTGCTAAGCAAGTCAGAAACTTCTTATGCGTGCGTCTTGGGCTTTTTCACACTCACACGTTAAATTTCTTTTCACTGATTTGCGAAATTTGATTTCGTCTTTATACTTTAAAATTTTTTTCAGCGATTTTGATTCAATTCTACTCTACGGGTCATCTAGTTGTTTTTATTGTTTTGGGATATTATTTACATTTCGTGTGTGTGTGTGTGTGTGTGTGTGTGTGTCTTAGGTTTTTCATGTTGTTTTGTTGAGGGAAAGCTATTTTTTATAAATATTTCTTCCTGCATCAGTCAGTTAAGTGCCATACGTGATACACGCGTGGGCGATCACGTCTCGAAAGAGACATGACTGACTGGGCAGAAGATTATCCCGCAGTAGGTTGCCATTGCTTTCTGCGGTAGACTGGTTGCCGACCAAGGCTATAGAACCCAATCTGTCCTGTTATTTAACCCATAACTGGAAGGAAGAGACGGATTAATACCTTTCCCAAGGGTATTTGCGCGTAAGTGAATACAATGGATTCAACTGGAATTCGAACTCGGCTCCCCGGTTTCTCGTTCCGAAGCGATATCCACTGTACCACAACGCACACCCTTCCTGCATCACGTGTGTCATAATTATCATTTTGGTAGATAGGCATTACTCTGAATTTACCTCCACTGCATTCATGTAAATGTTGGGAGATATACAATTTCCTGTTATTGGCTAGTTTAATGTTATTTTTGTGCAGGATTACTCTTTTATTCAGACCTTGTGTCGCATTTTAGAGCATAAATTACGTTTTTAGAATTGCAGCTCAGATCTGTTTTTATTTCGAATGTACATGTGTTTTCGAACTTGAAGTGGTTTTCTTTGTTGTATACCCCACATCATTTGTGTTACATTTTGTGACCCCCTGTGTTGCGTGTTGCTCGAATTATGATGAGGTTAGTATGTTTTTTAAATTTTGGGGTTGGCGTTTGCTTTTAATTATTTTAGTTGTCTTTAAGATTTACTTTATTTTATCATTTTTGTTGAATATTTCTATATGTGCTTTGATCTTTGTAAATAATTCTGGATTGTTTTTGTTGTATATAGAAACGTATGCTAGAAGATTTTCTTCCTTTACATGCTTTGTTTATTGTTTTCTGTTTTTGATTCCTGAGAAATTCTAATACTTCTGCCAGTTGGAAACCCTTCTTTATTTGTGGAATGGGGTATCCTCTTATTTGTAATGTTTTTTGAAGTTCCTCTAGGCGTATTTTACGAAGGTTTTCGTCAGCTATTATTGTGTAAATTTGTCGAGCTAGAGGATGGATTTTGACAACTTTTCGGGTGGTGACTGTTGAAATGGAGATTTTGTTGGGTGTCTGTGAGTTTATGATAAATGTCGGTGATAATATAATTTTTATTTTTATTTTATGAGGATGTCTAAGAATGGCAATAGGTATATTCCAGAATGAACTTAATTTTGGGGTGTAGTTTTTGTAGTAGATTGTGTAGTTTATTTACGTTTTCCCATTTTGATCGGTTGAAAAGATAAAGCAATCATCTAGATATCTCTTCCATGATTTAATGAATTCTGTCTTTATAGCTTCACCACATTTATGTCCTGTTTGATTGTATAGGTTTTCTTCTAGATATGCTTATGTGAGTGTTGCATATATCGGTACCTTGTTTGTCCCCATTGCCATATCTGTTGTTTGAATATAATTCTCGTTGTTAAATTGGAAATAATTGTTGTCTAAAATTAGTTCTATACTTTGCATAATAAATTGTTTTGTGAAGCATGTGGTAAGTATTTATTGGTGTTTTTCAATCCAAAAATGCAATCGCTTCTTTTATTAGTTCATGGGCATATATTGTTGTACATGCAGTTCACGTTAAATGCTACTATAAGTGTACCTGGTTCTAATTTTTGTATTATAAAGATTAGGAAATGTATGTTGTCACTGATGTAGCTTCTTATTTTTGTGGTGTACGGTTTTAATATTTTATCTATTAAGTTGATCAGTCTACTTTTAGTCAGGCTGGCTCTGCTACAATTGGTCTGAATTTAAAATCACTACGTTTTCGGGCATGAATATATTCCGATTTTTATTCCTGGATAGCTACTTTAATTGTGTTTGGTTTGTGTATCCTTGGGAGCCCGCAAACATTGCTGATTTTTGAAACATAGACTGTGAGAAAAACTTTTTTTTAGTTAGTATTCTACTATGTGTAAAGATTTTTTTTGTTTTTGATGGGATGTTTTCATCTATATTATGGTTGATTATTCTGTGGTTATTTTTGTCTCCTAGTATATCTTGAATATTTGTTTTGTAGTAAGTTTTATCCATAATGACTACAGCACTGCCTTTGTCTGTTTCCTTTATTATTATGTCATTGTTCTCAAGGATGTTTTTAATGCTAATTTTTGCTTGTGCATGAGATGGTTATGGGGTTGCGATTGTTTTGAAAGTCTGTGTCCCAGATTTTTTCAAAGAATATGTTCATTTCATTTGAATTGTTCTTATTTAGGCAATATTTAAATTTGTTTTTTTACTCCTAAGTTATCGGAAGCACTGTTGCTGTTGTGTAATGTTTCTATAAGTTTGAATTTCCGTTTGAATTCTTTAATATGTTTTTTTTTAGTCTGTAATGTTCCTTTTTGAGGTGAGACAGAATTTTAGACTTACCTTTAAAAGGTTTATTTTCTCTTCTTTTAAAGGATATGAGGAAAGATTAATAATAATGGGTTTTGCATTTTTTAAATGAGATCGGATGTTCAAAAATGTTTTCTAGTTGATGACGTATCTCTTTTTAAATGTTGTGAAATCTCTGGGTGGTAGGTTTTTGGGTTAAAAAATGTAGTGTTGGCATATCTGGGTGATCTTGGGTGGGTAAGTGTATTTTGATAGTGGGATTTGTAGTAGTAGTGTTGTCAATTTTGTGTTTTGGGGAATGTTTTGTAGTTGTGTCTGCTTATGTTATGAAATAGTGGCCCATTAAAAGGGCTTGTTGGTGGATGGCCTGGTACGTCTTGGTAAGTGTATTTAATGGGTGGATGTGCAGGTGCGTGGATAGTAAAATTATTATTATGAAATAGTTATTTGTTTTGCGGGTCCGTTACTATGTAGTTCAGTATGAGTTTGTGAGCGTACCTGATGTTTGGATGTGTTTGTGGGTAATAATATGCTCTGAAATGCTTACGTCTATTTTGTTTTTCCTATTGGTTTCCTGGATATGTGTTTTGTACAGTGTTTCGTTTCTTACTAAGGACGTGTTTGGTGTATTTTGTTTACTTATTGTCCGATTCTTTCTGATTTGGTAGTGTTTTCATCCATGTTATTTTTTTTCTAGAATTTTCCAAGATTTCTTTTCTTCCTCCTTGCATTTAGATTCCCAAAATTCTGATAAGAATTTTTGTTTCTTCAGAGAATGGGTCTTTTATTTTTGTTATAAGTGTGCTGTCTATTTCCGCGTATTTTTTTGTATAGTTTATTGCTCTGTTCTCTTGTATGTCGATGTTTGCCTGTAATTTGGTTAGACCGAGGGTCATTTTGATCTGTTTTTTGCTCCTCAGTATGCTGGACAGTTATTATTTCGCGTATATATATATATATATATATATATATATATATAGAGAGAGAGAGAGAGAGAGAGAGAGAGATTTTAATCATATTACCCTGAGCAAGGTGGTAACGCCACTGATGCGCAGGGGGCTATGTAAGAGTGAAAAGATTGGAAAAGACAAAACAGGAAACCACATCCTAGACAAGGAACAAGGGATGAGCCTCTTCACCTGTTCAATAGACATGGGTGGAGTGTGAACCGGGCGATAGATCTATCTACTCCAATTGAAAAAAGAAAAAAGAAAAGAAAAGAGTGAAAAGATTGGAAAAGAGAAAGCCAGAAACCAGATCCTAGACAGGGAACAAGGGATGAGCCTGTTCGATAGATGTGGGTGGAGTGTGAACTGGGCGATAGTTTACCTGATGTTTGAATGTGTTTGTGTGTTACATGCTTACTTCTATTTTGTTTTTTGTATTGTTTTCCTGGGTATGTGTTTTGTCCAAGGTTTTGTTTCTTACTGATATGCTCTGAAATGCTTACGTCTATTTTGTTTTTCATATTGGTTTCCTGGATATGTGTTGTATACAGTGTTTCCTTTCTTACTAAGGAATTGTTTGGTGTATTTTGTTTTCTTACTGTCCGATTCTTCCTGATTTGGAAGTGTTTTCATCCATGTTATTTTTTTCTAGAATTTTCCAAGATTTCTTTTCTTCCTCCTTGCATACTTTCCTTTTATATAGAGCATTTAAAGAAGGGGGAAACCCATTCATGACAAAAAGGTTTCGAGAAATAATAACTGCCCTGGTTACTGAATAGCAAAAACAAATTGAAATGACCCTCAGCCTAACCAAACTTCAGTCTAATATAGATATACAAGAGGACAGAGCAATAAATTATCCAAAAAAAAAAAAAAAAAAAGTACGCGGAAATAGACAGCACACTTCTAACAAAAATAGAAGACACATGCTTTAAAGAAACAGAAAAATTCTTATGAGAATTATGGGAATCTAAATGCAGTAAAGGTACGAGGGTCAATCAATAAATAAGGTGAATTTTTCGGTTTAAGGACTTCTACGAGGGTCATTCAATAAATAAGGTGAATTTTTCGGTATAAGGACTTCTACTTGGGTCATTCAATAAATAAGGTGAATTTTTCGGTACAAGGACTTCAACGAGGGTCATTCAATAAATAAGGTGAATTTTTCGGTATAAGGACTTCTACGAGGGTCATTCAATAAATAAGGTGAATTTTTCGGTAGAAAGACTTCTACGAGGGTCATTCAATAAATAAGGTGAATTTTTCGGTATAAGGTCTACGAGTGTCATTCAATAAATAAGGTGAATTTTTAGGTGTAAGGACTTCTACGAGGGTCATTCAATAAATAAGGTGAATTTTTCGGTATGTCTTCTACGAGGGTCATTCAATAAATAAGGTGAATTTTTCGGTATAAGGACTTCTACGAGGGTCATTCAATAAATAAGGTGAATTTTTCGGTATAAGGTCTTCTACGAGGGTCATTCAATAAATAAGGTGAATTTTTCGGTATAAGGACTTCTACGAGGGTCATTCAATAAATAAGGTGAATGTTTCGGTATAAGGACTTCTACGAGGGTCATTCAATAAATAAGGTGAATTTTTCGGTATAAGGACTTCTACGAGAGTCATTCAATAAATAAGGTGAATTTTTCGGTACAAGGACTTCTAATACAGATAGAATCCTCCTATTTTTCAATTTGTTTGTCTCCCAGCAGTTTCACGGTTTCCCATCTGTACACAAGCTTCCGTATTCATGTGGACGTTCTTAGAAAACGGTAAACGGTAAAATCAGTTATTGCTAATTGCCTGAAGACACCACTCATGGTAGAAACCTAGCTCACGTTATAACTCGTTTTTTGGGTTTTTTTTTTAATCGTATCATCCCGAGCAAGGCGGTAACGCCACTGATGTGCAGGGGGCTACGTAATAGTGAAAAGATTGGAAACGAGAATGCCGGAAACCCCATCCTAAACAGGGAACAAGGGATGAGCCTCTTCACCTGTTCAATAGACGTGGGTGTAGTGTGAACTGGGCGACAGATAGATCTATCTACTCCAATTGAAAAAAAAAACAAAAACAAAGCGAGAAGATTGGAAAAGAGAAAGCCGGAAACCACATCCTAAACAGGGAACAAGGGATGAGCCTCTTAACCTCTTCAATAGATGAGGGTGGAGTGTGAACCGGGCGATAGATAAATCTATCTACTCCAATTAAAAAAAAAAACAAAGTGAGAAGATTGGAAAAGAGAAAGCTGGAAACCACACCCTAAATAGGGAACAAGGGATGAGCCTCTTAACCTGTTCAATAGACGTGCGTGGAGTGTGAACCGGGCGATAGATAGATCTATCTACTCCAATTAAAAAAAAGAAAAGAAAGAAAGACTTACTTTAAGAATATTTCAAATAAAACAGATTCCCAACTCGACACGAGGGTCTTTAAATTTTGGTCACACCAAAATGGCCAGTGAGAGACCCAAGATAGAAGCATGAGAGTCAAATTACGGCTGGCAAAGAGGGGGAAAATAGACAGACTAATATACGGATGGCGAAAGAGAAAGAAAGAAACAGACTAGCAATGCGCCAGTCAAGAGATTTCTGTTAAAATAAAAAAAAATTAAAGAAAACCAATTAAACATGAAAAGCTTAAAATTTAAAATTAGGCAGAAAAAAAAGAAAGACTTACTTTAAGAATATTTCAAACAAAACAGATTCCCAACTCGACACGAGGGTCTTATCTTGTTCACCTTATTTTGGTCACACCAAAAATGGAATATATATATATATATATATGTGTGTGTGTGTGTGTGTGTGTGTGTGTGTCTTTTGAAGTACTATGTTCTTGATTAATCCAAATTCATAAATAATTACACCGGACACACTACCATCCATTAACAAGAATACTCACGTTGCATCTTTCAGACCAGAGTTCAATTCGATCTCATTTCTACATAAACGGAGACCTACTAAATTTTACCCGTAACATACGCATAATACAAAAATAACAGCGTCATACTGAAAAAGCTAAAAATAATGGGACAATTATTAAGAAAAAAGAAAAAAATCCACCACTTAATAATAACAACTACGAACACGACAATATATTGACCTTGTTTGTAATATAAAACACAAGCATGGCTCTACTCACATACATAAACACTAAGCATATTCAGTTACACGTAAAATGTAATTAATCCTTGATCATGGCCAAATGCTATCGGAAAAATAAAACATTTTGGAATTTTTAAAATAAGTTATGTACTGAAAAGAAAAACTTTTAGATGACATGAAAAATTATATAAAAGCAATTAACCATAATACCTTGTCTGTCATTTATAATAAAACCTGCATAAACCCACCTCTATTGAACAGGCGTAGAGGCTTACCGCTTGATCCCTGTTTAGTAAGTGGTTTCCGGCTTTCTCTTTTCTCTCTATAGACCTCAGTATTAGTGCTACCGTAATTTTCCTCGAACGTGTGTGGTCGGTAGAAACGTCTCTTCATTATGAGGGTACCGGGTTGGCAGTTTCCTGGTTGCTGCTTCCGACTGGTAGTTAAGTGCCCTAACTCTTGCGTAGAGTCAAGAGCAGCTGCTTTAAACAATAGTTGCATAACATCGGGTTCTTGTAGTGCCATGTCACGCATGGATAGGTGTCCCTGCTAGCGCTTTCGGTGGGCAACCCCGAGGTCACATTTTGTTACAGCCCTCGCCAGTTCACTTCTAGCACATGTCGTAGTTAATGACCACCTGCCTCCTCTACTCAAGGTCTCTCCTTACCAACAAAACATTTAAGTCCAAGTCAAAGTTAAATCACATAAACCTTTTAACCTTTCTTTTACTAACATCCGACTTCTGTAATGTTGAGTCTTTCCTCTATGAAAAGTCCCCCGACATCCTAGTGCTATGTGAGACTAATCTCAACCCCTCAATTCCCTGTTCACACTTCTCGATCCCAGGCTATCTTCCCCTCTTAAGGAAGGATTCCACAGGCTGGGGGTTCTTGGCAGGCTCCAATGTGATAGAACAAATAAATTAACATTTTTTTTCAGATATTCCAAGAAATTTTTATCTAAAACAAACAGGCTTTCTCTACGGACATGCCGCATGTTGTGAACAAACACACCACGTGATGTAAACAAAAAATATTCGGACGCTATCGTGAAAAATACGTTTCTAATTCAAATTTAAAAATCACTTGTTTCTGATGAAGGACCGAGGGCGGTCTGAAATATAAAATATAATAAAAATAAAGAAATACTGTTAAAAAAATTACATTTTTAAATTCAAAACTTTTTATTAATATTCTTTCCTATACATATTAAGACAGTATACGTGGATGATCATCACTATATATATATATATATGTGTGTGTGTGTGTGTATATATATGTATATATATATATGTATGCGTATATGTATATATATATGTGTATATATGTATATATATATATATATGTATATATATGTGTATATATATGTATATATATATGTATATATATATATATATGTATATATATATATATATATATATGTTTGTTTGTGTTAAGTAATCTTGTGTGAATGATTACTTTTCCTCGTCTCCTCGCCTAAAAAGCTAAAACATCCGCAAAACCAATTCGAAATATTTTCCCCGCCATATTGGCCGCCATTTTTTTTTTCATCCATTGTGCACCTAAGTTCTTTTTCGTTATTCTTTTCTATTTTTTTCATTTATTTGTTTTGCCTAATTTTTTCCCCCTTTCTTCATCATCTTCGTCTTCGGGGTTAGATTAACAAACTGTGTGTACCAATTACCCAACCCTCCTGCGTGTACTACTTAGGAGACGGAAAAGAGGGAACACCCTTCATCAACTAATCCCCCTTTCAACTTGAGTGGCCCCGACGTTGCCTTTCTGCATTTGATGTGATGACGTTGGCATTTGGTTCTAGGGGAGCGTGAAGGTGTGCGTAGTTTGTAGCGTTACATTTATACATGCTCCGTGCAGGTCCGGACTTGCATTGCAAAATGTTTTTGATTTAGAAATGCTTTTTAGAAGAAGATGGTGACGGTGGAGGAGTAGGAGAAGGAGGGGAACGAAGACAGAGAAAAATAAAAATCAATAAGGAAGACAGAAAGGAGGAAGACAAGAAGAAGAAGAAGAAGAAGAAGAAGAAGAAGGGGAAAAGAAGAGGGGGAAGGTAGATAAAGTGGAGGAAAAAGAAGAATGAGGAGAAGGTATAAAAAGTAGAAAGTGAAGGAAAATAATAATAAGAAAATGAAAGGAAGAAGAGGAAAAAAGGGAGAAAAAGGAGAAAAATAAAGAGGAAGAAGAAGGAGTGGATAAAAAGAAAGAAGAGGCGGAGAATAAGAAGGAGAAGAAAAAGCAGAAAGAGAAGATGAAAAAGAATATAGAAAAGAGGAGATGAAGAAGGAAGTGAAAGAAATGCAGAAGAAGAAAAAGAAAAATGAGGAGAAAAAGAAAAAGAAGGATGGAATAAGAAGGAGAAGAAGAAGAAGAAGAAGAAGAAGAAGACGATGAAGTAAGAAGTGGTGAAGGTACAGAAGAAGTTGAAAGAAGCAGAAGAAAAAGAAGAACAAGAAAAGAAGCAGGAGGAGAAGGAGGAGGGGAGAAAAAGAGGAGTATAATAATAATAATAATAATAATAATAAGAAGAAGAAGAAGAAGAAGAAGAAGAAGAAGAAGAAGAAAGAGACAATGAAGTAAGAAGTGGTGAAGTTGCAGAAGTAGATGAAAGAAGCAGGAGGAAGAAAAAAAAGAAAAAAAGAACGGGGAAAGAAGGAGGAGGAGGGGAGAAAAAGAGGAGTATAATAATAATAATAATAATAATAATAATGAAGAAGAAGAAGAAGAAGAAGAAGAAGAAGAAGAAGAAGAAGAAGAAGAAGAAGAAGAAAGAGACAATGAAGTAAGAAGTGGTGAAGTTGCAGAAGTAGATAAAAGAAGCAGGAGAAAAAAAAAGAACGGAGAAAGAAGGAGGAGGAGGGGAGAAAAGAAGGAGTAGAATAATAATAAGATGAAAGAAGAAGAAGAAGAAGAAGAAGAAGAAGAAGAAGAAGAAGAAGAAGAAGAAGAAATCTCGTTTATTTTTATTTTCCGGTCACAGAGAAATAGGAAACAATTAGAAAGAAAACTTGAAGAAAAATGAAAAATCAAAATTGTATGCATACAGACATTATTTCAGATTCTTCATTTAGTAAGCTTTATCGGTCTGAAAATACTGCTATAGATAACTTTTCTTTGCACAATCAGCAGACATCACCATTGCTGTAAGGATCGGCTATTCTTAATATACTCCATCTTACATTAGGATTTATTTTATTGTTTCTTTTAATTTCTACTTGGTTAGTTCGGTATAACTCCCAAGGTTTTTCGCTTGAATGATGATTTATGATTATACTTTTATATTATTTAAATGAACAAAGCAAAGTATACGTGGGGTGTACGGAAGGCAATTAAAAAAACTTAAGATAACCACAAATATGAATTGGGCTTTCGAGGATATCTGAACGAAGGGAGCGTGCATTCCTTAAAAGGACCTTGCTTAGCTGTGAATTTTTAACCACGTGATGAACATTTATAAAGGTTTTCAAATTTACGAATCTATATAAACCAATGATATCCTCGGCTCTGAATATAAACTCGTGCATTATAATAAATCTCACATTGTCTTAATAAAGTTCCTAAAAGGATGAATTGCGTTGGCTGAGTGCAGTTTTTCCCCTTGTCTCTCTTTTATATATATATATATATATATATATATATATATATATATATATATATATATATATTAATCATATCACCCCGAGCAAAGCGGTAACGCCACTGATATGCAGGGGGCTACGCAAGATTGAAAAGATTTGGAAAAGAGAAAGCCGGAAAACACATCATAAACAGGGAACAAGTGATGAGCCTCTACACCTGTACAATAGACGTGGGTGGAGTGTGAACCGGGAGATAGTTTAGTCTATCTACTCCAATTGAAAAAAAAAAAAAATAAAAATAAAAATAAGAAAAAGAAAAGTGAAAAGATTGGAAAAGAGAAAGCCGGAAACCACATCCTAAACAGGGAACAAGGGATGAGCCTCTACACCTGTACAATAGACGTGGGTGGAGTGTGAACCGGGCGATAGTTTAGTCTATCTACTCAAATTGAAAAAAAAAAGAAAAAGAAAAAATATGAAAAAGAAAAGTGAAAAGATTGGAAAAGAGAAAGCCGGAAACCACACCCTAAACAGGGAACAACGGATGAGCCTATACACCTCTACAATATACGTGGGTGGAGTGTGAACCGGGCGATAGTTTAGTCTATCTACTCTAATTGAAAAAATAAATAAATATATACATTACGGAAATTAACGAATTTTGGTTATAAACAACCGACAATTTGAAATAAATTGTTTGAACATTATTTTTTATCTATACACGTATTTAAGTAGATATTCTGTTTTTTTAATTAAACAGTATTATATATCTACCGGCCTGATTATTTACGATAAATTTTTATTACGAATTATTGTGTGACATTCGGGAGGATTCGAACCTGTGGCCCCTATCTATATAGGGAAAGCTACCATTTGATCTGGAAAAGTCTTAGACCTCTCGACCACGAATAGCCTCCAGTCTAAACGAGGATTTAATCAAGCGTATATAACACAATTTTCGATCTTTCGTAACAACCATATTTGCTCTGAAATGTATCGTAATGTCAACAAATTTATACATGTTACGGAAGTTAACGAATTTTAACGAAACTTGGTTATAAACAACCGACAATTTGAAATGAATTGTTTGAACATTAATTTTTATCGATACTCGTATTGAAGTAGATATTCTGTTTTTTTTAATTAAACACTATTATATAATTATATATCTACGACCTGATTATTATTGGAGTATCGATAAAAATAATTCATTCTATATATTATAAACATTCATTATATATATATATATATATATATATATAATTATAACAATTATTATATATATATATATATATATATATATATATATATATATAATTTTGAATATTAACTGTGGAATCATTTGGTTCTGACGAGCAGGATTACCTGAAAAATACGTATTACCCACGAAATTGCAGAATATCTAAAACTCTTTCCAGATAATATTACTCTGTGAAATTAAATACATAAGTTTAACATTGAGTTCTTTTGAGTTCGTCTCTTTCGGAATTTCTTCTTCTTCTTTTATGTGCCATTTCCTTTCAGGACATAGGCGATCATGGCTTTCCACATCTTCCTATCCTTGGTGTCTCTTAGCACGCTTTCTCCTGTTGCACCATGCAGCCCCTGTTCTGTCATCCACCTGATCAGGTCCTTCAAATATGTTATCCGCTGCCTTCCCCTGTCTCTTTTCTTCTCTATCTGGCTTGTTAGTATCAGGTTCTTCAAGCTCTCCTTCCTCATTGCATGTCTCTGGAACTTTTCTGACTTAAATACCAAATATTCAACGTTATATATATAGTGTATCGAGGCAGCAAATAATTTTCTAAACATATGCTGTTAAATATAAGAGACAAGGAATGTCTATTATGTTTAATCATGAGCCGTTCTAAACATCGTATTTTGGCTTTAATTTCAGGTGAAAATAAAGACAAAAATTCTCCAACATTTGGATAATTTTTTGCTGATTTGCTTTTAAGCTTTCGGCTTACATGAGCCATCTTCAGAGAGGTTATTTAGACTGTAATACAATAACAACCACCATCACCGACGATTTTATTTTGTGTTGACATAAAACTCCGCTAGGCAACGGCAATAGTTACCAAAAATAATAAACGCAGTTCTCAAATTTGCAATGCGGTTTTATGACGTCACACCGCGGGATAGCGCGAAATGACAACAAAACCATATAGTCAAATGCAATGTAATATGTTATTTCCGGTTTTGATTTTATTGGGTGTTGGTTGTTTAGATTTGATGTACATGGCCTCCAATATCTGCAGGTTCCTCTTACTGTGTGTATGAGTAAGGATCACCGTATTGTTGATCAAAATCTGTCTGATATTACCTGTTTATGCTTTTCAGAGAAATGTTGTTTAATTGTACTCTGATCAGAAAGATGACATGTAAGTCTACGGGAGAGCGTGGTTGTAGTAAAACCAATATATGTACTAGGTTTTTGATTATTATCAGAGATACAATCTCTGAATGGGCATGTAAATTGGTACACTACATTGGTTTTTTGTAGAGAATTTAGTTTAGTGCTTGTTGGGTTATTATAGACTATGAGGTCAATTGTTTTAAACTTTTTATAATATATAATGAGTTTAATTTGATTATTACTTTCCACTGGTTTAACATTTCTACGTATTATATTTTTGAAAGTTTTTTCATCTTGTTTATAATTATTATATATTTGGTTGCAATAGTATAAGTTAATAGTGTTATGTTTATTTTGATGTAAACCATTATTATTAATATTGTCTTATTTTTAGAGCTATTGTTTATTTAGTTGAGATACATTTTAATTTGTTGATCAATAACGGAGTTAGGAAATCCATTATTGACTAGTGTTTGCTTAATGTTGTGTAATTCTTTATAAAATATAGATTAGGAAGAAGATAACATTGGTGTGCGTTGAAGTAAGTTTTTATAACAGCTAACTTATATCGTTGGGAGCATTCACTATTATAATTAAGAAGACACGAATTTATGCTAGTTGGTTTCCTATATAGAGACGTAGTAAATTTATGTGTGCTAGAATCAATGAATACATCAAGGAATGGGATTTTGCTATGAATATTAAGTTCTAATGTAAATTTGAGGACGGAGTGACTTTCAAATCTGTTTTTAAGATATGTAATTTGATCGATATTCTTAGCTAAAACAAAGATGTCATCGATGTATATTACATTTATAGAGGGTTTATTGTTGTCATTAATTATTTTATTTTCTAGATTTGCCATATAATAATTAGAAAAGAGGGGACCTAAAGGAGATCCCATCGCAATACCATCTATTTGCGTATAAATATTTCCTAAGGGATCGTGAAAGAGTACTTGTGTGGTGCATGCTAATAATAGTTTTTAATATAGTTGGTTTAATATTGATTGATGGGAGAGTATCATGATTGTATACATCACGGATAATGATGTCAATTGTTTCGTGATGGGAACATTAGTGAATAAGTTTTGGACATCCAAAGATGAAATTATTTGATTCTTAGGTTTTACGGAATGGAGAATCTGTAAAAATTCGTCCGTGGAATTAATACTATATTTACCAGGAAGAAAGGGAGTAATTAGTTTGTTAAGTGTTTTGGAAAGGTTATATATTGGTGCTGGTATTTGAAAAATGATAAGTCGGAGGGGATGATCTTTTTTATGGATTTTTGCATTTTTACATAAAGGTAGCCGGGCTGATAGTCACCTATAATCTTTTGAAGTTTATAGGATCCTATTTCAGCTTTGTTTGCAGTTATAAGTTTATTAATGTTTTTTAATTTGGGTGGTGGTATTACTAGTTAATTTTTTAAATTTATTGTGATCTTCCAGAATGGCCTATAATTTGGAGTGATATTCCTGTCTGTTTAAAATAACAAACGTATTGGTTTTTTATTTAGATGTGTGGCTGCTTTTACGAGAGGCGTATTTATAATATCATTAGGATTTTTATGGTAACGGTGTTTGATTGATTCAGATTTGAGTAAATCTTTTAAGCCTACCTGTGTAATATGGTTGTCTTGTTCGAGTTGAAGTATTTGTTGGTATAAAGCTTCAATTTACATTTGTTTAAACATTGAATTAGTTTTTTGTGCGACATGAAAATTTGGTCCGAGATTAAGGAATTCTATTTCATCTGGAGTAAGTTGGTAATCCGATAGGTTAATGAAGTCGTCATTGATGTTTGGTAAAAGTATTTTTCCTTTATATGATTTGTTTAGCTTTTTCGGATGACTTGTTTATGGAAATCATGTTCCTTTTGTGGTGTGTTGTATAATAAATCCAATATTTCCTTGAATTTTTCACTTGTGGTAGAAGACTGTAAGATTCCTTTAATATGTACAGTTTCAGTGTTGATTAGTTGTAATTCCTGTTTGGCTGTGTGCATTTGACGTTGCCAAGAGGAGTTTTGTCAACACAAAATAAAATCGTCGGTGATGGTGGATGTTATTGTATTACAGTCTAAATAACCTCTCTGAAGATGGCTCATGTGAGCCGAAAGCTTGGAAGCAAATCAATAAAAAATTATCCAAATTTTGGAGAAGTTTTGTCTTTATTTTCAACTGAAATTAAAGCCAAAATACGACGTTTAGAACGGCTCATGATTAAACATAACAGACATTAATTGTCTCTTATATTTAACAGCATATGTTTAGAATATATATATATATATATATATATATATATATATATATATATATATATAAGTGTTCGAAGCCATCATCAACGCCGAGGTGGTACAACATCTCTCAGTACACAGACTCTTCTCTGACAAACAGTATGGTTTCACTTCACCAGGTCTACTGCTAATAAGCTCACGACCATCACTGAGTATATACACTAAGCCCTCGACAAGAACAGGGAAGCCCGAACTGTTGCCCGTGACATCTCCAAAGCGTTTGACAGGGTCTGGCGTGCTGGCCTTCTATGCAAGCTGCAGGGCTATGATATAACTGGACAATTGTTTGACCTAATCCAGTCATTCCTTTCAAATCGTACAAAGAAGGTAGTATTGAACGGACAAGCCTCCCGATACTATCACACGAACGCGGGTGACTCTCAAGGCTCTATTCTATGTCCTACGCCTTTTCTCATCTATATTAACAATTTTCTCGATACAATAAGATCCAAAGTAGGCATATACACTGACGACACTACGGTTTACACTCGTCTTGATCAAAAATCTGCCGAGGATGACCTCGCGCAAACCTCGCCTGCCGAGCTTGAAAAGGACGTCCAATCCGTGGTGGACTAGGGTCAGAAATGGCTCGTAAATTTTAATGCTTCCAAAGCGAAACTGCTATCTATTAACCATCACAGGCAATCGTTCCTCCCGCCCATTAACATGGATCAGGCTTCTCTCCCTGAAAGTAAAACACTGCACCTCCTCGGATTAACTCTCACATCAAACCTCAAGTGGAATAACTATATAGAATCCATAGCTAAATCCGCTGCTAAGTAAGTCAGTTCTCTGTGTAGGGCCAGGGAGTTTTTCCCGTCTAAAACAATCATGCATATATACAAATCTACCATCCGCCCGTGCATTGAATATTGCTGCCATATCTGGTCGAGTGCTCCTGCTATCCACCTAGGTGTGCTTGACTAAATCCAATGGAGAATCTGTAATGTGATCGATCCAGACTTGGCAGCTCGGAAACAGTCGCTTTCCCACCGACGCAGTGTGGCTTCCCCGTGTCTCTTCTACAAATACTTTCACGGCTTCTGCTCTGATAAACTTAGCCCACTGGTACCCCTTAGATATGAATTTCCTCGAGCCAAAGGATTAACAACTAGGTCCCTTTTATACTGTGAAACCGATAAATTGTAAACGCAAATCCTACTCCAGCAGCTTCATTTCTCGCATTTCCCGCCTGTGGAATTCCCTTCCGCGTACTTGATTTCCCGACAACTACAATCTTCAAGAATTCAAATGTAAAGTCAATAATCATCTTCTGTCTCACTAACTTGCACCCTCTCTCTCTCATGCACTTTTCTCCAGTATGCTCTTCCTTCCCACACCCTTTTACTGACACTCTCTGTAACCTGTGACTCTTTCTCATAATATTCCTATTTAAACCCTTGCACAACAGTGGCCTCTTTTGTGGCTACGCGATTAAAAAAAAGCAACAAAAAAAAATAACAAAAAAAAAAAAACAAAAAAAAAACGTGTGTCTTTTATCTCAAAAGTTTTAATCGATTATTTACGAGACATTAACAGGAAACGTTAAACGAGTTCCTTTCTTTTTTAACGTTTTAATGACACTTCTTTTAATAATACTTTTAAAATAATTCAGTCAGTCAGTTTAGGTGCCATACGTGATACACGCTTGAGCGATCATGTCTCGAAAGAGACATGACTGACTGGGCAGAAGATTATCCCGCAGTAGGTTGCCATTGCTTTCTGCAGTAGACTGGTTGCCGACCAAGGCTATAGAACCCAATCTGTCCTGCTATTTAACCCATAACTGGAAGGAAGAGACGGATTAATACCTTTCCCAAGGGTATTTGCGCGTAAGTGAATACAATGGATTCAGCCGGAATTCGAACTCGGTTCCCCGGGTGCTCGTTCCGAGCCGATATCCACTGTACCACAACGCACAGTACACAATCTTATCTTATTTTATTTGTGGTAACTTGATTTTGTGCGATTGTCTTACTTTGAATACTTTAAATAACACTTTTATAGCAATGAACATGTTTCTCGGCCATTTTTGACCGGCTATGGCAAGCTTTGACAAGTTTCTAACAGCTAAGATAAGTTTAGAACCTAATCATCGCATTTCCTTACCCTATCTTCCGACATCAAGTGGAATAATTACATTGAATAAATAGCTAAATCCACTGATACGAAGGTTGGGTCACTGTGTCGGGCCAGGAAGTTTTTTCCGCCTGAATCCATCTTGCACATCAACCATCCGAGCGTGTATTTTTTTTTTTAATCATATCACCCCGAGCAAGGCGATAACGCTACTAATGTGCACGGGGCTACGTAATAGTGAAAAGATTGGAAAAGAGAAAACCGGAAACCGCATCCTAAACAGGAAACAAGGGATGAGCCTCTTCACCTGTTCAATAGACGTAGGTGGAGTGTGAACCGGGCGATAGTTTCGTCTATCTACTCCAATTGAAAAAATAAAATAAAGAAAAGATTAGAAAAGAGGAAACCGGAAACCGCATCCTAAACAGGAAACAAGCGATGAGCCTCTTCACCTGTTCAATAGACGTGGGTGGAGTGTGAACCGGGCGATAGTTTGGTCTATCTACTCCAATTGAGAAAAAAAAATTAAGAAAAGATTGGAAAAGAGAAAACCGGAAACCACATCCTAAATAGGAAACAAGGGATGATCCTCTTCACCTGTTCAATAGACCTGGGTGGAGTATGAACCGGGCTATAGTTTAGTCTATCTACTCCAATTATGCAATACTGTTGTCATATCTGGTCAGCCCCACCCCCTGCTGTTCATCTCAGTGTTCTCGACAGGCGAGGAGAATCTGTAATGTGATTTGTCCCGACCTGGCAGCTCGACTCCAGCCACTTTCTCACCGGCAGGATGTGTCTTCCCTCAGTCTATTTTTTTAAAAATCATATCACCCCAAGCAAGGCGATAACGCCACTCATGTGCAGGGGGCTACGTAAGGGTAAAAAGAATGGAAAAGAGAAAAACCGGAAACCACATCCTAAACAGGAAACAAGGGATGAGCCTTTTCACCTGTTCAATAGACGTGGGTGGAGTGTGAACAGGGCGATAGTTTAGATAAATATTTTCATGGCTTCTGCTCTGATGAACTTAGGTCACTGTTGCTCCTTCCACAAGAATTTACTCGGACAACATGACTGGCAACAATGTCTCCCCCTTTTACAGTTAGATTAACCAAATGCAGGCGACAATTCTATTCCATCAGCTTCTTTTCTCGCGCTTCCCTATACTTGCTTTCCTGATGGCTATGACCTCCAGGAATTTAAATGCAATATCAATTCCCATCCCTTATTCACTTACATCATCCCGTGGACTTTTCTTTTCTCTCTGCCTTCACAACTGTCTTCACTCCTGTGTTCACATCGTTCTCTTGCCCTTTTTCTTTCACCCCCCTGTAGCTGGTTCGTCTTTGTCTTCACTCTCCTCCTACCTAATACTTCAACTCTCTTATGTAACTCCAGCCCTTTCTACATCACCCCGTGTGTCTTTTTCTTTTCCTTTCTCTCTACCTTTGCAACTGTCTTCACTCCTGTGTTCACATCCTTCTCTTGCCCTTTCTCTTTCACTCCCTGTAGCTGGTTCGTCTTTGTCTTCACTCTCCTCCTACCTAATACTTCAACTCTCTTATGTAACTCCAGCCCTTTCTACATCACCCCGTGTGTCTTTTTCTTTTCCTTTCTCTCTACCTTTGCAACTGTCTTCACTCCTGTGTTCACATCCTTCTCTTGCCCTTTCTCTTTCACCCCCCTGTAGCTGGTTCGTCTTTGTCTTCACTCTCCTCCTACCTAATACTTCAACTCTCTTATGTAACTCCAGCCCTTTCTACATCACCCCGTGTATCTTGTTCTTTTCCTTTCTCTCTACCTTTGCAACTGTCTTCACTCCTGTGTTCACATCCTTCTCTTGCCCTTTTTCTTTCACCCCCTGTAGCTGGTTCGTCTTTGTCTTCACTCTCCTCCTACCTAATACTTCAACTCTCTTATGTAACTCCAGCCCTTTCTACATCACCCCGTGTATCTTGGTCTTTTCCTTTCTCTCTACCTTCGCAACTGTCTTCACTCCTGTGTTCCCATCCTTTTCTTGCCCTTTCTCTTTCACTCCCTGTAGCTGGTTCGTCTTTGTCTTCACTCTCCTCCTGCCTAATACTTCAACTCTTTTGTAACCCACTGCACATCAGTGGCGTTAACGCCTTGCTTTGTGTGAAATGATTAAAAGAAAATATGCAGGAACTGGGTTATATTTGACCAATGGCCCGAGCGCACACGGTCGGGACCCCACATTAGCAACAGGGCTTGTGTCACTACTCGCCTCGGCCCTTTTGGCAGGTAGCAAAGTGTAGTAACTGCCCGAGGGCGGGTAAGCTATATTTAACTACTCAGTTGTGTCTCTGTGTTAGGAGAGAACGCCAATTAAAATACTGAGAAGTTCCCTAAGTGCCTCTCTTTCTTTCTTTCTTTCTTTCTTTCTTTCCTTTGTCGTTCTTTCTTTATTTCCATTATGATGTCATCACACGTCAGGGGAAGTGACGACATCATAAAATACTGAAAGGTTCCCTGTCTTGGAAATCAGCCGAACTCAGCAGTACTTCCTTATTGCAAAAAATGGGTGGGGCTCCGTAGTAATACCGATGCGAGTTTAGCCGATGGCTGCGGGGTCTGGACTATTTGGAGACCTCGCCGGACTCCACATATTAAAGTGACCTGGTGTCACATCCTGGCATCGTGGGGAGGCAAGAAAATACAGTGGGTTCTCGACCTTTTCACAATGATTAAAGTGAAGTATCTGTTCCTGTCAGTTTTATCTGAATCCCTCACTCACTTTCTTTCTTTCTTTCTTTCTTTCTTTCTTTCTTTCTTTTAGTTTACCGCCTTTCCATTATGATGTCAACCCTCGTCAGGGCAACTGACGACACCATAATGGTATTCTTTGAAGTCAGCATGAACCTGCTCAGTAATGTGACAAACTACTCGGCACTAATCCTATCTACGCTCTGTCAATCTACGACAATAAAACCTGCTTGCAAAAATAAAATTATTAAGTAAAACTGAAAAAGACTCAGCGCTAGATATTATCACAACACTATATATATATATATATATAGCCCGGCGTTTCTCGGGTGTAATGAAAGCTTTAAAACTAATCCATGGTCCTGGAGCTCAGACTCTTTGGATGTTGGCACGAAAGACTAAAAAGCAGTAGTTGTTTTCAGTTAAACTGAAACCGTAGACTGAAAGAAAAATAAATGGATGTAAGTCAAATTTTCATTTCCTGCTATCGATATCAAATAAGATCTTTCGTCCTAAACTGAATTTTGAATAAGTCCTCTGAGCAAGTGGTATCATGGCTGAGACTAAGAACTACAATTATACCTACTTAGAACCAAACCCGAAGCAAAAACTAAAATAAAATGGCTGAAAAAATTACAGACATATAGGCAGATTAACAGACACACGCACAAACATTTTGCCTTATATATATATATATATATATATCATCGTTTTTCTGCACTATTGTAAGAACTGCAACTTAGAAACTTATGTCTTTGTCTATGAGTGTATCAAATTTGATTAAATCGGACGACTCATTCTATAACCCAATTTTTTCGATTATCGATTTTCGATATTTATCGGAGGTACCTCGACACAAAACCTAGCTAAGAACACTCGCAGACGCTTATAGTACAACTGTATAAGTTTTCAAGAAATCGGTTCAGTCGTTTCGGAAGCTATAGGTAACACACACACACACACACACACACACACACACACACACACACACACAAGGTTCCATTTATAAATAAGTTTAGATAGATTGTGAGAAAGTTATGGAACACGTAGGTTTTAAACCCACTGATCATGCATTTACTTTTATAAAGAGTGTTCGATACAACGTAGAGCTTTATATTGTAATGGTTGTTACAATGGTTTATAAAAGCATAGTATCACTACACAAAAAACTTCTCATTTCGGAGTTACGTGTGCTCCTCATCTGGTGATAAGTTGAAATGAAAAATAAATGGTGAAAACGATTTAATTTTGGTAATATGATATGTAAGTGAATGTGGTGGGAGTTTAGTACGATTTAACCAGCAGTTTGTAGCCATAATGATACAGTCTTGGGTTAGGAGAGGCGTAGGCAGGTCACTTTTTAGTTTTGTCTGGGTAATTCTTATATTGGGATGTAAGGTTTTTTTTAAGAAAGGGTAGATACTTTTTATTTTACGGCTATCTGTGAGTGGATGGAATAAAGTTGCTATTAATGTTGTGTGAGCTTTCTTTGATTTATACGATGTTCGTTTTTTTTTTTTTTTTGAGGATTAAACAGCAGGTATTAATTACCTTTTTGGAGGGGATTATTTTATGTGAATGAGGTATTTTTTGGTTAATTAAATTTTAACGAAAAATATTTTCGATGTTTACATAACACTGCTAATTCGTCTCTAAGGTTCAATAGTTCACCATTGTTAGGGTACTTTAAATGTGTAACTTTTCATTTAAGCATAAAGGGCAGATGTCGTTAAGCGAGTTGCAGGTTCTAGTTTTTTCCAGGATTTTCCATTTTACTTTGGGTTAAAATACCACCACATTCACTTATATATCATATTACCCAAAATAAATTTTTCATTTCAACTTATCACCAGATGAGGAGCAAACATAGGTCTGAAACGCGAAAGTTTTTGTGTAGTGATACTTTGCTTTTATAAACCATTGTAACAATCATTACAATACTATATATATATATATATATATATATATATATATATATATATATATATTATGGACTTTCCCGTCGATTTCGACGTATGAGTGTCTAACTCAGTTAGACTGCCACACAAAGAATTGTTTAGAGTGGTGAAGGATTGTGTAGCACCATCCACACTTTTTGGAACTGCTGATAACAAACAATCGGTGCAGAAGTTCGCCACAGATCGCATGAACAGCAGACCTCAGTTATTAAACCAATAACTGGAGGGAAGGGACGGATTAATACTTTTCCCCAGGGTACCAGTGCGTAAGTGAATGCAGGGTGTTCGACTGGAATTAGGACTCGGCTCACCGATTTCCCTTTCCACCGCACATCCACCACAAAACAACGCACATCCGTCAATAAACGCTTACAGTACCTGGTATTACCAGAGTGGTTAGACATTTAAGTACTGACCACTCTCAACGTTGCTTAACTTCGGTTATATATATATATATATTAATTCAGATACTTTAATCCAAGCGAAAAAAGCAGGAAAATAAATTCCAAAAACCCGATCCTAATTAATATTAAAAATTTATTTTAATATTAAAAAATGATACAGGAAGAGAGCTCCATGTAATAAAATATTACAAAGCAAATATAAATTAAAAAAGGATTAATTCAATGATGTTGAATTATATATATATATATATATATATATATATATATATATATATATTACGGTCTTGTCACGCATCTACAAGCTTTAAATGATATAAACTACGCTTATTCCTCGCTATTATAAAATTTTATAAGACAAAAAATTTCTTCAAATATTTATATATATATATATATATATATATATATATATATATATATAATAAGCAAGTGAGAGAACCGGTAGATTAAAACCCACTGTTTAAGCATTTACTCTATAAACAGTGCTCAGTACATAGTAGAGCTTAATTTTGTTATTACAATGTTTTATAAAACATTATATGAAACATGAAACATTTTGTGTAGTGATATCAGTCAGTTAAGTGAACATCGTATTACTTTTGTTTGGGTGAGTCACTAAATATAAAATTTGTAAAGGCATAAAAGGAAGAAGGGGTATTTTAAAGGAAAGATCATGGCTGAAGTTAAGGTCATGGTTATTGTACAAGTATCCTTTCAGAAGTCTATTCCACATATAATTGGATTAGATAGACTAAACTATCGCCCGGTTCACACTCCACCCACGTCTATTGTACAGGTGTAGAGGCTCATCCCTTTTCCCTGTTCAGGATGTGGTTTCCGGCTTTCTTTTTTCCAATCTTTTCACTCCTACGTAGCCCCCTGCACATCAGTGGCGTTACCGCCTTGCTCGGGGTGATATGATTAAAAAAAAAAAGAAAAAGTGCCATACGTGATATACGCTTGGGAGATCATGTCTCGAAAGAGACATAACTGATTAGGCAGAAAATTATCCGGCAGTAGGTTGCCATTGCTTTCTGCGGTAGACTCGTTGCCAACCAAGGCTATAGAACCCAATCTGTCCTGTTATTTAACATATAGCTAGAGGAGGAAGAAATGTATTATATTATTAAGTAGAAATTAGTGGGGAATCAGTTTATTACTTCATAACAATAGAAAACTGATCCCCCACTTTATGCTCAGTAGAAGCCTTAATCATGTCTCCAATTATTTTATTATTTCAGTCAGTCAGTTAAGTGCCATACGTGATATACGCTTTGGGCGATCATGTCTCGAAAGAGATATGATTGACTGGGCAGAAGGTTATCCCGCAGTAGGTTGCCATTGCTTTCTGCGGTAGATTGGTTGCCGACAAAGGCTATAGAACCCAATCTGTCCTGTTATTTGACTCATGGTTTGAAAGGGAAGAAATTTATTATATTATTATTTATTAATTAGTGGGGGATCAGTTTATTACTTCATTACAATAGAAAACCGCTCCCCCACTTTATGCACAGTAGAAGCCTTAATCATGTCTCCAACTATTTTATTCAGTCAGTCAGTTAAGTGCCATACGTGATACACGCTTGGGCGATCATGTCTCGAAAGACTTACTTATTGTCCCGCATTAGTTTGCCATTGTTTTTACGGTAGACTGGTTGCCAACCAAGGCTATAGAATCCAATCTGTCCTGTTATGTAACCCATAACTTGAGGAAAAAACTGATTAATATTTTTCCCAAGGGTATTTGTGCGTAAGTGAATACAGCGAATTCAACTGGAATTCGAACTCGGCTCCCCGATATATATATATATATATGTATATATATATATATATTTAGTATATCGAGGCAGCAAGTAATTTTCTAGACATATGCTATTAAATATAAGAGACAATGAATGTCTATTATGTTTAATCATGAGCCGTTCTAAACGTCGTATTTTTGCTTTAATTTCAGTTGAAAATAAAGACAAAAATTCTCCAACATTTGGATAATTATTTATTGGTTTTCTTCTAAGCTTTCGGCTCACATGAGCCATCTTCAGAGAGGTAGTTTAAACTGAAATATTATAAAATCCACCATCACCGACGATTTTATTTTGTGTTGACATAAAACTCCGCTTGGCAACGGCAATAGTTAGCAAAAATAATAAACGCAGTTCTTAAGTTTGCGATGCGGTTTTATGACGTCACACCGCGGGATAGCGAGAAATGACAACAAAACCATGTAGTCAAATGCAATGTACAATTCCTGTTTGGCTGTCAACACAAAATAAAATCGTCGGTGATGGTGGATTTTATAATATTTCAGTTTAAACTACCTCTCTGAAGATGGCTCATGTGAGCCGAAAGCTTAGAAGAAAACCAATAAATAATTATCCAAATGTTGGAGAATTTTTGTCTTTATTTTCAACTGAAATTAAAGCAAAAATACGACGTTTAGAACGGCTCATGATTAAACATAATAGACATTCATTGTCTCTTATATTTAATAGCATATGTCTAGAAAATATATATATATATATATATATATATTAATTTGCATATACTTGTGAGTGAAAACACATATATAAATAGTTTTTGGTGTTAATAAAACAGTGGTCAATATAATATAACTGAGCTATTAAGAATATATTAATAACAGTACATATTATCCCACGTCTATAGCACGACTGGGGGTTTCATGCACTATGCAACCGTCAGGTGCTAATTATGAACTGACTGTTCCTGGATTTGAATGTTTGGTTCTCGCGTTATTCATGGCAGTTACTTATTAATTAAATGCTAGAAAGTTATGAACACGGCAACAATGCGCTGACTGTTTTCAGAATATATAACATAACCGTGACTTTACATCCATCAACAAACACCTTATATATTCAGTTAAAATAAAATAAAACTCATCCTTGATAATGGCTAAAGATATAGCCGAAAGCGCTTGAATAGATAAAACAATTGAACAATTTTTACATAATTTACGCCCTGAAAAGAAAAAAAATAAGATCATAAGAAAATTATATAAAAACTTAACCATAACACCTTGTCCGCCATTTTTAATGAAACGTGCATAAGTCTATATATATATAGCCTTTGAGATTTCACTCGTTCGATCGACTCAGTCTATTTAAAACTTAATTTGGCGATTAAAGTTTATTGCTTTACTCGCCAGCGGTCGATTAAAAATCTCGCAATGGAAAAAGGAATCTGATTCTTTTACAACCCAATACTATGCCATTAAAGATTGACAAGTTACTTAGAATGACCTACATTGACATTATTGAAGTCTTGGCTTTTATCGTCCCGGTCAGTGTAAACATTCCTTTAATAAACGTTTTCAGAGTGCAGCCAAAATGTGTCTATCGCTCACCTGGAAAAATATTATCCTATATTTCCGCCCCGCGTACGAAAAATAAAAACGAAAATTTTCAAGAAAGAAAAAAAATACACACACTTCTTTCAACCATACAACGAAAAACAAATTATTCAAATGAATCTTCCACTCAATTGTCAAAAAAATAAAAGAGCATATCATGATGTTAAAAGCATACCATGATGTTTAAAGAGCATATCATGATGTTAAAAGCATATCATGATGTTTAAAGAGCATATCATGATGTTAAGAGCATATCATGATGTTTAAAGAGCATATCATGATGTTAAAAGCATATCATGATGTTTGAAAAGGATATCATGATGTTAAAATCATATCTTTGTGTTTAAAGAGCATATCATGATGTTAAAAGCATATCATGATGTTTAAAGAGCATATCATGATGTTTAAAAAGCATATCATGATGCTTAAAGAGGATATCATTATATTAAGAGCATATCATGATTTTTAAAGAGCATATCATAATATTTTAAAAGTATATCATGATGTTTAAAGAGCATATCATGATGTTAAGAGCATATCATGATGTTTAAAGATCATATCATAATGTTTAAAAAGCATATCATGATGTTGAAAGAGCATATCTTGATGTTAAAAGCATATCATGATGTTTAAAAATCATATCATGATATTAAAAGCATATCATGATGTTTAAAGAGCATATCATGATGTTAAAAGCATATCATGATGTTTAAAGAGCATATCATGATGTTAAAAGCATATCATGATGTTTAAAAAGCATATCATGATGGTAAAAGCATATCATGATGTTTAAAGAGCATATCATGATGTTAAAAGAATATCATGATGTTTAAAGAGCATATCATGATGTTAAAAGCATATCATGAAGTTGCAAGAGCATATCATGATGTTTAAAAAGCATATCATGATGTTTAAAGAGCATATCATGATGTTAAAAGCATATCATGTTGTTTAAAGAGCATATCATGATGTTAAGAGCATATCATGATGTTTAAAGAGCATATCATAATGTTTAAAAAGCATATCATGATGTTTAAAGAGCATATCATGATGTTTAAAGAGCATATCATGATGTTAAAAGCATAACATGATGTTTAAATAACATATCATGATGCTAAAAGCATATCATGAAGTTTAAAGAGCATATCATGATGTTAAACGCATATCATGATGTCTAAAGAGCATTTCATGGTGGTTATCAAACTTAATAAAAAACAAAGTTTTATCATCAAAATGTTTATGTTATCAAGAGGAAAGATCAAATATTGTTGTTATTATTTTTTTTATTTTTAAAAACCTTTCTCACACGTTCAAAATTTTAATTAATATTTCACTTTTTGTTTTCCGTCAGCGATTCACGCTATGTTTACATAAGGCGACTATTAAGAAAATGGAGTCGGTCGAGTAAAATGATCTTGGGGCGAGTAAATGTTTTCTCGCTCTCGAAACGCCAGTCGAATGATTTCTTTTTCAATGCTGTAAATGCTCTCATTACGAGTTAGTTCTGTAGAGAAGAAAATTTTAAAAGTTTCCACTTCTGCGATATCAGTATTACTCTACAGGTATAAATTGGGTTCTTTCGGTGACTGGCGTGTGTATTCACCGCTTATATACAACACGTTAAAATATCCCTTCTCTGATTCCATGCGCCTATGGCCAAGGGTAGCGTCTCCGACTAACACCAAATCAGTCAAGTTTTAATCCCGGCCAGAAGCAAGTGGATGAGCTGTGATACAGCGAAACAGGCTTGTATGTGGATGACTAATATATATATATATATAGTGTATCGAGGCAGCAGATAATTTTCTAAACATATACTGTTAAATATAAGAGACAATGAATGTATATTATGTATAATCATGAGCCGTTCTAAACGTCGTATTTTGGCTTTAATTTCAGGTGAAAATAAAGACAAAAATTCTACAACATTTGGATAATTTTTTATTAAGTTGGTTCTATTGTATTTAAATATATCGTTCTGTTTTCATTTTGAGCTCTCACGCGGTGTGACGTTATAGACTCGCATTACAAATTTACGAACTGCGTTTGCTATGTTTGGTAACTGTTATCGTTGATTAGCAAAGTTTTATGTCAACACAAGATAAAATCGTCGCTGATGGTGGATGTTTTTATGTTAACGTCCTTATAAACTCTCTGAAGATGGCTCATGTGAGCCGAAAACTTAGAACCAACTTAATAAACAATTATCCAAATGTTAGGGGATTTTGTCTTTATTTTCACCTGAAATTAAAGCCAAAATACGATGTTTAGAACGGCTCATGATTATACATAATAGACATTCATTGCCTCTTATATTTAACAGTATATATATATATATATATATATATATATATATATATATATATATATATATATATATAGGCATAGTTGCTGGTGTGATAATGGTGTGATTGTGAAATCAATGCGAAAGATGTAAATGCAAAAAGACATCAATAACATCTCTGTTGCCTTGGTTACAGGGGAGCTGTCGCAGGATATGTAAGTAATAATACCAATAATAATAATAACAATATGCATCTTACGAACCCCCAACAGGAAAGCACTGATTCAAAAAACAAAAAAGTAAAAAAAAATTAATGTAACCATGAGACAAGAGATGTCTGTATACGGATGCTTTGCTGGGGTTGTAAACAAAGGTTGCAAAGACGTGTTAATAACAGGTTATAAAAATGAAAGCGTCGACAGCGGGTGAAGTGAGGTTCAGTGGGGGGCGATGGTAGAAACAAGTCAACAGTGCTTCGATGACATATGCACTTTCACGTCAACAATCGATAGTTACTCACGTAAAGTAGAGGGCAGGGCACCACTTCCGTTAGATTGCACCTGTACAACTTCCGGAAAAATGGCGACATGAAGACGCAGGAAATAAAGAGGCAATTACGGAGGGAAATGGAAAGAGATACGTGAATGGGAAATGGATGCGAGATGACTGGCAAAAATAAAGGATGAAAACTCGGGAAAGCTAAAAGTTGTCGAACTATATCTATCTATCTATCTATCTATCTATCTATCTATCTTTACACACACACACACACACACACACACACACACACACATATATATATATATATAAATATATATATATGCAATCTGTCAGCTATTTCCTCTATCCCAAGATATTTCTATCTATCTATCTATCTATCTATCTATCTATCTATCTATCTATCTATCTATCTCAGTCTGTTCATTTTCTATCTATCTATCTATCTATCTATCTATCTATCTATCTATCTATCTATCTATCTATCTCAGTCTGTTCTATTTTCTATCTATCTATCTATCTATCTATCTATCTATCTATCTATCTATCTATCTCAGTCTGTTCATTTTCTATCTATCTATCTATCTATCTATCTATCTATCTATCTATCTACACACACACACACAGACATATATATATATATATATATATATATATATATATATATATATATGTATGTATGCAATCTGTCAGCTATTCCCTCTATCCCAAGTTATTTCTATCTATCTATCTATCTATCTATCTATCTATCTATCTATCTATCTATCTATCTATCTCAGTCTGTTCATTATCTATCTATCTATCTATCTATCTATCTATCTATCTCAGTCTGTTCATTATCTATCTATCTATCTATCTATCTATCTCAGTCTGTTCATTATCTATCTATCTATCTATCTATCTATCTATCTATCTATCTATCTATCTCAGTCTGTTCATTATCATATCTATCTATCTATCTATCTCAGTCTGTTCATTATCTATCATATCTATCTATCTATCTATCTATCTATCTATCTATCTATCTCAGTCTGTTCATTATCTATCTATCTATCTATCTATCTATCTATCTATCTATCTATCTATCTAGTCTGTTCATTATCATATCTATCTATCTATCTATCTATCTATCTATCTATCTATCTATCACAGTCTGTTCATTATCTATCTATCTATCTATCTATCTATCTATCTATCTATCTATCTATCTATCTATCTATCTATCAATTACCGTCGAGGATCTCGAAACTCGCATACACAGGAGTCGCCAACAACAAATTGGTGACGAACTCACGTGTACCCTGGATCACTTTAACAATGTTCGCTACGAGGATTCGAACAACAAGTCGACCACAAACAATTTGGCGACACTATCACAGGGCGATAGAAGAAAAAACTTTCGAAATTAATTTCTAGAAAGCAATAGCTAAAAAAATCCAATCCCCTCACGGAATCGAAACAGCAAATCATGGAGAATTTTCAGAAAGAATAATGGAAATCATTAAGAGAAGCGAAGAAAGACATGGAAATGCAAAAAAGACAAATGGAAATACAAAAGGCGAATGAAGAAAGGCAATCACAATTACAAGAACTATTATTAAAATTAACAAGTACAGCACTAGAGAGGAACACAGAAAATGAGGATACATTTTCGCAAGATGATATGTGAAACGCTATTGAAACTTTTAAATACTCAATTGAGGAAAACAAAAATTTTGGAGAATACTTCAGGCGATATGAAAATATTTTTAATATCGACTGCCAGCACTGGAGTGAAAATAAAAAAACTAAGGTTTTATTCAGAAAATTAGGTACGGACAAACACACTAATTTCGTAGAGTATATTCTCCCAAAAAAGACGAACGATTTGAAGTTCGACGAGGCAGTGGCAGGCCTCACGGAGGTGTTTAGCCCCCAAATCTCCTTGTTCTATAAAAGGTGGAAATGCCTTAATCTCGAAAAATAGGACTATTCTACATTCGCAGCTATCGTCAACAAACACTGTGACGATTTTAAATTGGCGAAGCTAACCGCAGACAACTTGAAGTGTCTCATACTTATCCAAAGACTAGTTGCTGCTAGAGACAGCGAAATGAGAAAACGAATGCTAACCAAACTTCAAAACGAGCCAGGTCTAACACTACAAAAACTGTCAGAGGATTGCCTCAGTATAAAGAAAGGTAGCAAGGACATCGAAGATTGTTTTTTCAAGTACAAAAATTGCCGAGCGTGTGGTAAGATGTGCCACAAGGCAACGGTGTGCAGAAACAAAAACCATCCTAGTAGAGTAAGATCTACTAGAATTGAGGATGAAAACTAGGAAAACATGAAAAAATATGTAGTACTGAAAATATTGAATAAAAATATCAAATTGCAATTGGATTCGGGGTCAAACTTAACAATAATAACTTTACAGACATGGCGGAAGTTGAACAGGCCGACCATGTTATACACTCAAAAAATTGCTAAATCGATTACAGGAAAAGATTAAATTCGAAGGCGAAATTATCGTGAATGTAAAATTTCAAGAAAAAACCAAAATGCTAAAAATATATGTGACAAAAAACACCCATAATCTGCTAGGAACAGACTGGATGCAGAAATTTAATATATAGGATTTAACCATTAACTTGTGTTATAAAAAAATAAAAAGCGTGGCGACGGAAACTTCAAAATTGAAAAAAGATATATTCTCAAGCAGTAACAAATTCACACCAGAAATCGCCAAAAAGAAAAATATGCAACGTGTATTTATTACACCGATAGTTACGGGAAAAACTTGCAAACCAGGCGAACAAGTGAGACACATCAATCAACAAAGAAAGAATGAAGAGCCAAGCTCGTCATTCCCAAAAAACGTTGTCGCAATGAAAAAAAGAAATATTTTTAGAAGCCGTTGAGAATATTAGGTCCCAAGCGAAAAAAAAAAATGCTAGCTCCTCCCAAAACAGAAGCTAGGGAGGGGATGTTGGGATCGTCCCTTTTTACACATGAGAATGGACTCACCTGATGTGTAAATATTCTCCTGCCTATACAGGCAACCTCTTCTGCCTCCCATAAGCATGGACCAGGTGATTCTCCCGGAGAGTAATACACTACGCCTCCTCGGACTTACCCTGTCCTCAGACCTCAAATGGAACCACTATATTGAATCCATAGCAAAATCTACTGCTAAGAAGGTTGGGTTACTATGTCGATCCAGGATGTTTTTTCCACCTGAATCCATCCTGCATATATACAAGTCAACCATCCGTCCGTGCATGGAGTACTGCTGCCATTTATGGTCAGGCGCCCCTGCCGTTCTCCTCAGTGTTCTTGACAAGCTCCAAAGGAGAGTCTGTAATGTGATAGGTACTGATCTGGCGACTCGACTGCAGCCACTTTCCCATCGTCGAAATGTGGCCTCCCTCTGTCTCTTCTATAAATCATTTCATTGCTTCTGCTCGGATGAGCTTAAGTCACTGATGCCTCCTCAACAGGTGTTTACCCGTGCAACCAGACTGGCAACTGGGTCCCACCCATTCACAGTCAGGTTAGCCAAATGCAGACGACAATTCTACTCCGGCAGCTTCCTCTCTCGCACTTCCTGCCTGTGGAACTCACTCCCGTATTCTTGCTTTCCTGACGGCTACAACCTCCAGAAATTTAAATGCAAAGTTAATACTCATCTACTAACCACTGGCCTCTAGCTCTCTCCCCTCCCCTGTATAACCTTCCCTTTCTCTCCTCCTATATATCTGTCATCGCACCTTCTTTCTCAACTTTCTATTGTTCCTTTCTAACTAGCTTGTACTCCTCACTCTTTTCTAATTAATCTTTTTACATTTATGTAACCCCCTGCACATCAGTGGCGTTTCCGCCTTGCTCGGGGTGAAATGATTAAAATAAATATATATATGGAGAGCAGTAGTTGTAAGGAGTTGAGTAGTTGTACAGCCGCATAGTTGGTCAGTAAGTTGATGTATTTTAAGTTGGAGTGGTTTTGGATATATACTCATTACCCGGACATACTTCTTCACTACAAGAATGTATATATTGATTTTGGAGAACCTGATACTAACAGGTCAGATAGAGGGAAAAAGAGACAGGTGAAAGCAGCGGAAAGCATATTTTAAGGGCCAGAGCAGGTGGATGATAGAACGGGGTTTGCGTGCTGTTACAGGAATAAGCGTGCTAAGAGCCACCGGGGAAAGGAAGACGTGGAAAGCCATGATCGCCTACGTCCTGAAAGGAGAAGGCACATAGAAAAAGAAGAATATTTTTTACTCATTATGAATGTTAATTAACCAGTAACAGTGTATAATGATTACTTTTATGATAAGTTTAGACATTTTTTGCCTTCAAAAAATTTTTCATTACTGTGTTTATGTGTAAGCTTATGTTTGCCATTAGACATATTTTAAAGACTTTATCTGGCTTCTGGGAGCATAATGTCACTATGTTGTTGTGTAAAAGTTGCGCAACGGTGGTGCTTAGTTTGAGTTATACGTTTATAATGTTGTTTTGCTTCAAAATACCACACAGATTTTCCATTGTAAGTGTTTCTATGTTAAAGTAGATGCTTTTAGCTTCCTTTGAAAAAAATTGAGGGGTGGTTGGTCTTAAAAAGATCAAAAGTTATGGCATTTAGAAAGTCGACAAACTTTAAATACGATTTTCGTTTTTTTTTATATTTTTTATTTTGCTGCCAAAAGTATCTTCTTATTCCAAACGCCTCAATTATAAGAACTTATTAATGTGTAAATATATTTAACGTTTTTGTTTGATATCTAAACTTATTTATAAATGGAACTTTGTCTGTGTGTGTGTATGTGTGTGTGTATGTGTGTGAAAATCGAAAATCGAAAAAATCGGGTTATAGGAGTGGTCCGATTTTAATCAAATTTGGTACACTCATAGACAAAGACATAAGAAACGATATTCAGAAGTTTCAAGGTTGCAGTTCATACAATAGTGCAGAAAATTTGATATCGATACCAGGAAATCAAAATTTGACTTTCATCCATTCATTTTTCTTTCAGTCTACGGTTTCGCGTTAAACAGCGCGAGACATACTTGATAGGCTTGAGCAAATGGATGGCGGAGCGGGGTTTGGGAGAGATACCAAGAGGAAAAATATTGAGAGCGACAAAAGACAGAGCCAAGTGAAGGGCCATGATTGCTTACGTCCTGGAGGAACACGGCTCATGAAGAAGAAGAAGAAGAAGAAGAAGAAGAAGAAGAAGAAGAAGAAGAAGAAAGCCTTCTCCAAACATCCCAAGTAGATATCTACACTGACGACACCACTATTTACTCCCGCCTCCATCAGAAATCCGCTGAAACTGACAAAGAGAACCTCGTTGCTGAGCTTCAAAAGGACCACCAATCTCTGGTGGACTTGGTTAAGAAATGGTTAGTTAATTTTAATGCTTCGAAAACGAAACTGCTATCCACCATAGACAATAGCTCCTTCCTCACATTAGCATGGATTAGGCTGATCTCTCTGAAAGCAAAATATTGCGCCTCCTGTGCCTAACTCTCTCAGATCTCAAGTGGAATGACTATATCGAATCCATAGCTAAATCTGCTGTTAAAAAGATTCCTCATCTGAATCTATCCTGCACGTATATAAATCTACCACCCGCCAGTGTATTGAATACTGCTGTCACATCTGATCGGGTGCCCCTGCTATTCACCTCGGGGTCCTTGACAAAATCTAACGGAGAATCTGAAATGTGATCTCTCCCGACATGGTAGCTCAGCTGCAGTCACCGGCGTAACGTGGCTTCTCACTGTCTTTTCTAGAAATAGTTCCACGGCTTCTGGTGACCCTTGTGCATGAATTTACTCGAGCTACTAGACTAGCAACTAGATCCCACCCTTTTAAAAAGGTTAACTGCAACTTCTACTCTAACAGCTTCTTTTCTCGTACTTCCCACCCGTGCTATTCCCTTCCGTATACTTGCTACCCTGACAGCTACAATCTCCAAGAATTTAAATGTAAGGTCAATGGTCATTTCCTAACTCTCTAACTCGCATCGTTTTCCTCATTTTCTTTCCTCTATCCACTCTAATCTCATCAGCACTCTTAACACCAGTGTTCTCATTCTTCTCTTACCCATTCTCTGATACCTTCTACAACCTGTTCCTCTTTATCACTCTCCTCTTATGTATCACCCTGCACACCAGTGGCAGTAAAACTGCCTTGTTTGAGATGAAATTATTATAAAAAATAAAAAGTAAAAAGCATTAGATAAATATCCATCTGTCATCGAGCTGTTAATCCTGAGATTACCTTAAATAAACAGGTAAAAAATAAATGGGTTAAAAATTGCATTTCGGTGAAATTATAAACTTAAATCAAATAACAGTTGTTTCGAATACGATTAATTCTATTTTAAATCAGCTAATATTCCTCGAATATAAATTATAATTTTATTTTTTGGGATAATTTTTTTTAAAAAAGTGAATTGCATGGCTATGAAATACGAATAAAAATGGCACTAACCAGATATTTTAGTAAAAAAAAACAAAAAAAAAACATTCTCACAAGTTAACTGAAATTAGTTTTAGATTAGTTATTGAAATACAGCAATATATTTTGATTATTGGCTATATTAAATAGGAGCCGACTTGTGCCGTCAAAAATATCGACGATATATATATATATACGGTCTAAAATAACGGTAACATATATAATGATGTATCAAATATTTGTAATATAACAATCTGGCCCCACCCAAGGAAGGCTGATGCAAGCGGGGGTGTTTCCGGTCGTTGAAAGGAACGGATGTTTGTTTGACCTTATTTCCGGCAGTAGCGGAAATGGCTACAGAGGCAAACAGAACAGGTGTCTCTGAGAATTACGTGGGCGTGCGTGGGCGAGGCAAAACCGGAAGAAAAAGTCCCGGTTTTGGAGATTATAAAAAGACCTCGGCGCACGGATTCACCGGTAGTAGCAGAGTAGCAGTAGAGAGAGAGAGACACAACAGATACGTCGACACTCCCGTCAACCCAGTAGAAGCGCGCTCTCTCAATACTCTGTTCCCTATTCTACACGGTCCATCGTCATTAATAAAAATATAACTTCATATTTTTATATATATGCGTGTTTGTTGTTTATTGATATACAACAGACTTTTTAATTGGTGCCTAATTGACTTGCTGTTTTGAGACAACAAAACAGATAGATACGAGCTGGTTACCACGGCGACGATTGAAAATTCAACGGACTTAAAACTACCAGATAGAAAGAAAAAAAGAAGACGAAAATATATAGCAGCCGCACGACTATAGACATCAGCCAAGGTAGGTGACTCTTTGATTTGATAGTGTGTGTATTTTCTGCTCGTGTTTATAAGTCTAGTTAGAAAAAAAATGGGACAGCATACTTTTGCCGAGCTGACCGTAGAAATGAGAAATATGGATTGTTCGGTGTCCAACACATTAAGGATAGAACGGAGGGGGTGCGGGACTACATGTAGAGAGTAGTACGCCTAGCGGAGAGCGCATAGGTTTGGGGTTGACGGGAGGAATAAAGTTGAGATATTTACCTATCTGTAAGTATAAAACATCTGAGTTAATGATTTATTTTTTTGTTAATATTTTACCATATATGTGAAGTGAGTTTACTGGTATGTTGCTTAATTAATCTTACTTTTATTGAGTAAGTGAAATGTAAAATCATGTAAAGGAAGTTTCTTCTACTCTTTAAAGTGGATAATTGGATTAACTTGTTGATAACAATGTTTTCTTTGGTTTGTGCAGTGTTAGGTTTTCTTTTTTTTTTTTTGGATTTCTTTTCAATGACTGTACACTACAAAATGATTTACATTTCTATGTTTGTGAATTATACGTCTCTGGTTCAGTGGTTTGGTCCCCAATTACGCAGAAATTTCCCAATTTTTCAGTGGACACCATGCCGGTAGAATTGTGCGATATGGAGGAGATTCCTATCCGCAAACTAGTAAATACCTTGGAACAGATAGATATGGAAAGATTTAGTGAAGGATATGAAGAACTCCCGAAGAAGTTGACGATAGGAGTCATTGCTGGCATAGTCGGCGTTATGATAATCCTTGGAATAATAGCTAGGAAGCGGATTTTTAAGTGTGAAAGAAGCAACAGTGCTTCGGAAAAGGAAAGGGAGTTATCCGTTGTGAATAGTACTCCGGGGTCAACGGGTGTTCAACACTCAAATGTCTCTGCGTTAAACAGAGAGATGTCAACAAATCAGATATACTTGGCTTCGAATCCAGAGGAAGTAGTTCAGGGAATGGAAAACATTGTACAAACTAAGGAACTACGAGTCACGGGTCCATTGTTTTAGACTAAATTAATATAGATGAAACCTCTAATCCTCCACAAGTAAATTGCATGCGGATTAACGTTGGAATCAGGGTAATTTTCTTCATTTTCTATTGAACATTTCTCGATCAGACTATGAATGATATGTACGGCAGATAATGGCTAATTTTTCTGTGTTCAAACATAGTATGTTTGAAATTAAATTAAATTAAATGAAGTTACATGTGTAACAATAAACTCGAGCAGAAACACGCATGGTGTTGGTCAAAGGTCATTTACTCGATGTCAGTTTAGAAACTGGGGCGCGGTTACCGCCTATAATCGTGTGGTTATGCATCGAGGAGTCTACGCTTATGGACAGAGTCGAGAAAGAAAATGAACATTTTTAAGAACTTTGCCCAATTCTGTGAAAATGGATTAAAAAAAAAAAAAAAAGGGAGGAAAAAAAAAAAAAAAAAAGAACAATGAAACATCGAGCTGGTAGAACAATTTTCAAGATGGACACGAACATTGTTGGGTTGCCGATGTAGGCTCCCCTATATATTTTTTTTTGTTGTTGTTTTTTTTGTTTCGGCATGCACATGTTTTGTTGTTTTGGCGTGCACATGTTTTATACAATTGTCGGGCTTGTGTGGCATGGGGAGGAGTGTGAGGGTGTTGCGCTTAAAATGTTCTTAGGTGAACATTTTGGAAAATGGGAGGGCGAGGAATGTAATATAACAATCTGGCCCCACCCGAGGAAGGCTGATGCAAGCGGGGGTGTTTCCGGTCGTTGAAAGGAACGGAAGTTTGTTTGACCTTATTTCCGGCAGTAGCGGAAATGGCTACAGAGGCAAACAGAACAGGTGTCTCTGAGAATTACGTGGGCGTGCGTGGGCGAGGCAAAACCGGAAGAAAAAGTCCCGGTTTTGGAGATTATAAAAAGACCTCGGCGCACGGATTCACCGGTAGTAGCAGAGTAGCAGTAGAGAGAGAGACACACAACAGATACGTCGACACTCCCGTCAACCCAGTAGAAGCGCGCTCTCTCAATACTCTGTTCCCTATTCTACACGGTCCATCGTCATTAATAAAAATATAACTTCATATTTTTATATATATGCGTGTTTGTTGTTTATTGATATACAACATATTTAGTATCTTACATTAAGAACTAAGAAAACATAAACACAAAAATAATTTAAAACACTGAGTGTGACAAGAAGGAAATATATCATATATATATATATATATATATATATATATATATATAAACTTATTTATAAATGGAACTTTGTCTGTGTGTGTGTCTGTGTCTGTGTCTGTGTGTGTGTCCGTTACCTATAGACTCCGAAATGGCTGAACCGATTTTCTTGAAAATTTACACAGCTGTACTATAAGCGTCTGCGAGTGTTCTTAGCTAGGTTTTGTGTCGAGGTAACCCTGAGAAATATCGAAAATCGATACTCGAAAAAATTGGGTTTTAGAAGGAATGGTCCGATTTTAATCAAATTTAATACACTCATAGACAAAGACATAAGAAACGATATTCAGAAGTTTTAAGTTTGCAGTTCTTACAATAGTGCAGAAAATCGATAATATATATATATATATATATATATATATATATATATATAAAAAGCAAGATGTTTTTTTTTTGTGTGTGTGTGTGTGTGTGTGTGAGTGTGTGTGTGTGTGTGTCTGTTTATCTGCCTGTATATCTGTATTTTTTTCAGTCCTTTTATTTTAGTTTTTGCTTCGGGTTTGGCTCCAAGTAGGTATAATTGTAGTTCTTAGTCTCAGCCATGATACCATTTACTCAGAGGACTTATTTAGCCTTCAAAATTCAGTTTACGACGAAAAAATATATTTGATATCGATACCAGGAAATCAAAATTTGACTTACATCCATTCATGTTTCTTTCAGTCTACGGTTTCGCTTTAACTGGAAACGACTATTGCTTTTTCCAAACAGTCTGAGCTCCAGGACCATGGATTAGTTTTAAAGCTTTCATTACACCCGAGCAACGTCGGGCTATACTGCTAGTATATATATATAACGAAATACGGTTTAAAATAACGGTAACATATACAATGATGTATCAAATAATGAGTATCTCACATTAAGAAAAAGAAAACATATGCACAAAAGATAATCGAAACCACTGAGTTTGACAAGAATGAAATATATCATATATATATATATATATATATATTTTAATTCAGATACTTCAATCCAAGGGAAAAAAGCAGGAAGGTAAATTCCAAAAAACCCGATCCTAATTAATATTAAAAATTTATTTTAATATTAAAAAATGATACAGGAAGAGAGCTCCATGTAATAAAATATTACAGAGCAAATATATATATTAAAAAAGGATTAATTCAAAGATGTTGAATGGCCATTTTGATATGACGATCCCCACGGGGAGCGACACATCACCTCAGCAACAGAAAAAAAACCTTTCAGAAACTGGAGAAAAATTAGTCTACTTTTCCTTTTTAAATAGATTGCAAAGAAATTAAAAAATAAATAATAATAAAATAAAATAAAATAAAATAAAAATAAAAATAAAGGGAAAGAAAAAGAAAAGGAAAAAGAAAAAGAAAAGGATAGAATAAAATCAAATAAATAAGAAAAGAAAAAAATCGACATCGTCTGGGTTCGCAAAAAAAATCCAACCACCCTAAGAATATTATAAGACAAATACCCAAGATTGTAAATAATAGGGTTAACCAATTATCTTCCAATATAAAAATTTTCAACGCAAGCAAAGAAATTTACGATAAGGCCCTTCAGAAAAGCGGTTTTGTTAATAAGTTAAAGTATGATAAGCCTGCTATAAACCCTGAATCTTCAAAAACTAAAAACACCCGAAAATGTAGAAAAAGGAAGATAATTTGGTTTAACCCTCCTTATTGTAAGCTAACTAATATAAATATTGGTAAGTATTTTCTCAAATTAATTGATAAACATTTTAATAATAATAACAATCCCTTAAATAAAATTTTTAATAGATTCACCCTAAAAATTAGTTATTCTTGCACCTCTAATATAGATAATATAATTAATTCCCACAATAAACAAGTTTTAACGAACCTAAATAATACGGAAGCTAAATCCGGAATTGTCGACAAATGCAATTGTTATTCTGTGGATGCCTGCCCGGTGCAAGGCAAATGTAAATCCACTCATGTAATTTATGAAGCCCGCATTTCTCCATCTAATAACAAGGACAGTTACCGGAGCTATATTGGCATGTCCGCGGGCTCTTTCAAACAGAGGCTTTATAATCACAGGTACTCGTTTTCGAACCCTAAACAGAGATTCCAGACGGCACTGTCACGTAGGTTCTGGGAAATGAAGGAGGAGGGGCAGGACCCCATAATCAGCTGGAAATTAATAGGCTCAGCTTGTACTTCTAAAAGTTTTCGTGATAGGTGTCGTCTGTGTTTATTGGAGAAGATTCTGATTTTGAAGTATCCTCATCAGGACTTACTTTTGAACTTTAGAAGGGAATTTATAAACAAGTGCCGCCATAGGGCGGATTTTAAAATTTAACTTCTAATTTTTAATTTTTAAATTCTATATTTTTCTATAATTTTTTATTATTTTAAAAAAATTTTTTAATTTTAATTTTAATTTTTTTTTTTTTTTTTTTTTTTTTGTGTATGTTTGTGTGTGGATGTGCATATTTGTATATATGTATTTATGTATGTGGGCTATATGTTATTTTGGGAAAAAATTTTTTTTAGCTATGTAAATGCTCCTTTTCATAATATTCATTAATATGTATGTGTGAGTGCATAAGGAATATATATATATATATATATATATGTGTGTGTGTGCGTGTGTGTGTGTGTATATGTGTGCATGTATGTGTACACATGTATATTATGTCTATGTGTGTGCGTGTGTGTGTATATGTGTGCATGTATGTGTACACATGTATATTATGTCTATATGAATTTTTTGTATATAGGTGTGTACACACATATATATATGTGTGTATGCGCATGTATATGTATATTAGTGTGTAATAAATTGAATGTATGTGTGTGTATGTGTATGTATATATGTATTCTTATTCGTTAAATGGTGTGTGTATATATATATATATATATATATATATATATATATATATATATGTGTGTACTTCTATTGATATGTATATATAATAATTGTAATTTTTTTTTTTTTTTTTTTTTTTTTTTTACCTAGTATTGTCTTTATTTAGTTTAATTTCAAATGACCTAATTTTTTTAAAAAAATAATTTTATTTCAAATCCTATATCTTTTTATTCCCTTTTATCAATAATTATGCCTTTTAAAGTAAAGGCTTTTTTTAATACTTCAACGTTTTGGGGAAATTAGATTTTTGAATTTGTCCAGCGTCTGTAATATTTAAAAAAAAAAAAAAATTTTTCTTTAGTTTCTTTCTTTTTCCCTCCCTTCCTTCTTTTATCTCTCTTACCAACTTTTTTCCGTGTTGCTTTAAATGATTCAACACGGCTGTCTGTTAATTTTTAGTTACATTCTCCCCTTTTTTTTGCGAACCCAGACGATGTCGATTTTTTTCTTTTCTTATTTATTTGATTTTATTCTATCCTTTTCTTTTTCTTTTTCCTTTTCTTTTTCTTTCCCTTTATTTTTATTTTTATTTTATTTTATTTTATTTTATTATTATTTATTTTTTAATTTCTTTGCAATCTATTTAAAAAGGAAAAGTAGACTAATTTTTCTCCAGTTTCTGAAAGGTTTTTTTCTGTTGCTGAGGTGATGTGTCGCTCCCCGTGGGGATCGTCATATCGAAATGGCCATTCAACATCTTTGAATTAATCCTTTTTTAATATATATATATATATATATATATATATATATATTTATTTATTTATTCATCCTCAGACGCTCCTGTTTCGCAGTATCACAGGTCATCAGTACTGTTAGATATCTGATTGTTTTCAGCCACGTGTCTTCCCGGCTCTCTGTTGTAGACGATTACGGATTATTTGCTGCCTCGATACACTATATATATATATATATATATATATATATATATATATATAGTGTATCGAGGCAGCAAATAATTTTCTAAACATATACTTTTAAATATAAGAGACAATGAATGTCTTATTATGTTTAAACATGAGCCGTTCTAAACGTTGTATTTTGGCTTTAATTTCAGTTGCAAATAAAAACAAACATTCTCCGGCATTTGGATAATGTTTTATTAATTTGGTTCTAAGCTTTCGGCTCACATGAGCCATCTTCAGGGAGGTTATTAAGAAGGTAACACAACAACATCCACCATCACAGACGATTTTATATTGTGTTGACATAAAACTCCGCTAAACAAAGGCAATAGTTACCAAAAATAAACGCAGTTCGCAAATTTACAATTTCTATGACGTGATAGCGCGAAATGACAACAGAACCATGTATTCAAATGCAATGTAATGTGTTATGGCCAGATTTAAACGTGATTTTATTAAGTGTGGGTTGTTTGGATTTAATGTACATGACCTCCAATATCTGAAGGTTCTTTTTACTGTGTGTATGAGTAAGGATTATTGTATTATTGACTAAAATCTGTATGATATTACCTACATGTTTATGTTTTTCTGAGAAATGTTGTTTGATTGTACTCTGATCAGAAAGGTGACATGTAAGTCTATGGGCGTGGTTGTAATAAACCAATATATGTACTGGGTTTTTTATTAGTATCAAAGATGAAATCTCTAAATAGGCGTGTAAAATGGTACACTACATTGTTTTTTGTAGAGAATTTAGTTTAGTGCTTGTTGGGTTATTATAAACTATGAGGTCAATTGTTTTAAACTTTTTATAATATATAATGAGTTTAATTTGATTATTACTTTCCACTGGTTTAACATTTCTACGTATTATGTTTTTGAGAGTTTTTTCATCTTGTTTATAATTATTATGTATTTGGTTGCAATAGTATAAGTTAATAGTGTTATGTTTATTTTGATGTAAACCATTATTATTAATATTATCAATATTGTTAGAGATATTGCTCACTTTGTTCAGATACATTTTAATTTGTTGATCAATAACGGAGTTATGAAATCCATTATTGACAAGTGCTTGCTTAATGTTGTGTAATTCTTTATAAAATATAGATTTGGAAGAAGATATCATTTGTGTGCGTTGAATTTAGTTTTTATAACACCTAACTTATATCGTTGGGGGCATTCACTATTATAATTAAGAAGACACGAATTTATGCCAGTTGATTTCCTATATAGAGAAGTAGTAAATTTATGTGTGCTAGAATCAATGAATACATCAAGGAATGGGAGTTTGTTATTAATATTAAGTTCCAATGTAAATTTGAGGACGGAGTGACTTTCAAATTTGAAATTTCAAATTTGTGAGCCGAAAGGTTAGAACCAAATCTTATATTTAACAGTATCTGTTTAGAAAAATATATATATATATATAAATGGCAAGAAACAAAGTCAATTTCATACTTACAGGCATTTATAGACGATGAAATAACAATAGATGGAATAAAAACTAAGAAACACGAAAACGACCGATTGGTTTCAATCCCGTTCTTCAGCAGGGTCAACTGGGACTTTTCTTTTTAATCCAATTTTTCAACATTTAAAATATTAAAAGATGAAAATGAATCATGACGTACCGGGCAAAATGAAGAGAGTACATGCAGGTACTAAATAGTTATAATATGGAGTCCGATAGCACATTCTCTCTGTTTAAAGAGAGATGGGGTCCTGGTCTGAATATATATATCGACTCCAATGCCTGTAAATGAAATGTAGAGTGTGAACTAGAGAACACAGTGAACTGGTTCACACGGATGCCATTTACACAATTTCTGCTACTTATCAAGTGTTCAGCAATGGCTGACCCGGAAGTGTTCACAATTTAACCGGCACGAACATCCGTTTTAAGAATTCTTAGTGGCACATGCTGTTTTATTCTACAATCCAATCTCTTTGAAGTCCTTCCTATGTAGTCATTACCATAACTATAGATAAATCTATAAATAGCAGAAGAAATATGGCGGAGAGGAAGTAAGTCCTTTTTCCTAGACGGGAATGAAGAACGAGTGCCAAGATGGACCCTAACCTGAGCAGAGAAATAACAAGAAGTAACTGCACTGGATATTTGCTTATCCAGTTGCTCACTACGTGAACCAATATAAGGTAGCCTTAATTACAAAGGACATTTTTTCCACAGTATACGGCTTATCCATGGAAGAATTATTTATTTTATCCATGCATAATACCATTAACAACATCACTGGAGAAAATATTTTTAGATAAGGTACTGCGGATGAAATTCAACTCCACATCCAAATAACTTTCAGAGAAAATTTGTAATGTCCTGTGAAATTTGCACGGAAAGTTATACTACTACTACTACTACTACTACTCATAATAATAATAATAATAATAATAATATATATATATATAGATTTGTTTCAAGTTCATATGCTATATCGATGATAGGTTTTACCTTATTGAGTTTAACTGCTAACTTCAATAGGTTCCAACAAAAGATAAATGTGGGTAAGCCATATAGTGTGAGTATAATTTCAACAAAATAGTCAATGTTGGTAAGCCATATATTGTGGGTATAATTCCAACAAAAGAGTCAATATGTGTAAGCCATATAGTGTGAGTATAATTTCAACAAAATAGTCAATGTTGGTAAACCATATATTGTGGGTATAATTCCAACAAAACAGTCAATATGTGTAAGCCATATAGTGTGAGTATAATTTCAACAAAATAGTCAATGTTGGTAAGCCATATATTGTGGGTATAATTCCAACAAAACAGTCAATATGTGTAAGCCATATAGTGTGAGTATAATTTCAACAAAATAGTCAATGTTGGTAAGCCATATATTGTGGGTATAATTCCAACAAAACAGTCAATATGTGTAAGCCATATAGTGTGAGTATAATTTCAACAAAATAGTCAATGTTGGTAAGCCATATATTGTGGGTATAATTTCAACAAAATAGTCAATGTTGGTAAGCCATAAAGTGTGAATATAATTTAACATAGCTGAAGAGACTAACAATAAGGGACTAGAAATAAACTGTAAGAAAACTGAATACATGGTCATCAGCAAAAAGAGCAGCCTCAAATGTCAAATACAGGTGGGGGATACTAGAATCAAGCAGGTACAAAAATTTAAATACCTGGGAAATGTTCTAACAGAAGACGGAAAGTGCGACACAGAGATCCGAAGGCGAATTGGCATGGCGAAGGACGCATTCTAGTAGAGTATTAAGACACAGGAAACTTTCACTAGAAACAAAGAAGAGAGTACTGGATTGCTATGTGATGTCAGTTCTTCAATATGGCAGTGAATGTTGGACAAGATCATCAAAGATGAAGAAAACATTTGAAACAACCGAAATGTGGTTCTACAGAAGCATACTAAACATAAAGTGGGGGATCAATTTCATATTACAATCAATATATAAAATGATCCCTCACTTTGTGGTCACATCTGTTTCTATACATTTATATACCTGAGATCCAAAAGCACAAGGATGCATTCCAGAAGTTGAGTAAAGTATTAAAAAACAGGAAAATTTCGCTAGAAACAAAGAAGAGAGTACTGGATTGCTATGTGATGTCAGTTCTTCAATATGCCAGTGAATGTTGGACAATGTCAACAAAGATGAAGGGAAAACTTGAAGCAACTGAATGGTGGTTCGGATATCATGGACCGAGCACATGAGTAATGATGAGGTTTTGGAAAGGATGAAGACGAAAAGGAAATTAATATTGAGCATCAGGAAGAGACAACTGAAGTTCATTGGAGTTGCAATGAGGAAAGAGGGCTTGGAGAACCTGATACTAACGGGCCAGATAGAGGGAATAAGAGACAAAGGAAAGCAGCGGTTAACATAAAGGCCTGAGCAGGTGGATGACAGATCGGGGGTTGTGTGATGTTACAGGAGAAAGCGTGCTAAGAGCCACCAAGAATAGGGAGACGTGGAAAGCCATGATCGCCTACGTCCTGAAAGAACAGCGCACATAGAAGAAGTGTTTTAGCTAGTTTTTTATGTCGAGGTACCCCCGATAAATATCGATGATCGAATAAATCGGGTTATAGAAGATTTTTTCGATCATCGATATTTATCGGGGGTACCTCGACATAAAAACTAGCTAAAAACACTCGCAGTCGCTTATAGTACAACTGTGGAAATTTTCAAGAAAATCGGTTCAGCCGTTTCGGAGTCTATAGGTAACGGACACAAACACAGACAGATACACACACACACGGACAAAATTCCATTTATAAATAAGTATATATATATAGACTAAACTATCGCCCGGTTCACACCCCACCCACGTCTATTGAACAGGTGAAGAGGCTCATCCCTTGTTTCCTATTTAGGATGTGGTTTCCGGTTTTCTCTTTTCTAATCTTCTCACTCTTACGTAGCCCCCTGCACATCAGTGGCGTTACCGCCTTGCTTGGGGTGATATGATTAAATATATATATATATATATATATATATATATATATATATATAATCAATTTTCTGCACTATTGTAAGAACTGCAACCTTGAAACTTCTGAATATCGTTTCTTATGTCTTTGTCTATGAGTGCATCAAATTTGATTAAAATCGGACCACTCCTTCTATAACCCGATTTTTTCGATTATCGATTTTCGATATTTATCGGGGATACCTAGACACAAAACCTAGCTAAGAACACTCGCAGACGCTTATAGTACAACTGTGTAAATTTTCAAGAAAATCGGTTCAGCCATTTCGGAGTCTATAGGTAACGGACACACACACACACACACACACACACACACACACAGTTGCATTTATAAATAAGTTTAGATTTCCCCACTAAACCGAAATAACCACTTTTGATATTTCTCTGAACGTGATATTTAAAGATGAGGTCCTGTGGACCGCCATAACGAAAACAGACACCTTCTTTGTTTGCCCGTCTGTCGGTTTCTTAGTTTCGTTAGATCATTTCCTCGGCGTGACGTGTTCTTTTTTTTTTTTTTTTTTTTTGTCTGGCAAGCTAAGCATGACAGGAGAAGACAACGTGCCTCGATGCTGTTCTGCCTCATTCCACTTCCGTTTGATTTATTTATTTTGAATTTCGCTTGGCTTTCACCGGCGCTTTTCCTTCCTTTTTGTTCTTGTCGACTGTCAGTAAAGCGAGAATCTGCATTTTAGCTGCATGAATTGGAAAATGCATTAATATCGGCAGATATACTTCGATATTTTTTATCTATCTATCTATCTATCTATCTATCTATCTATCTATCTATCTATCTATCCCTTACTCTATTCTTATCTATCTATCTATCTATCTATCTATCTATCTATCCTTACTCTATTCACTATCTATCTATCTATCTATCTATCTATCTATCTATCTATCTATCTATCTATCTATCTATCTCTTACTCTATCCGTATCTATCTATCTATCTATCTATCCTTACTCTATCCGTATCTATCTATCTATCTATCTATCTATCTATCTATCTATCCCTTACTCTATCTATCTATCTATCTATCTATCTATCTATCTATCTATCTATCTATCCCTTACTCTATTCTTATCTATCTATCTATCTATCTATCTATCTATCTATCTATCTATCTATCTATCTATCTATCTATCTCTTACTCTATCTATCTATCTATCTATCTATCTATCTATCTATCTATCTATCTATCTATCTATCTATCTATCCCTTACTCTATCCGTATCTATCTATCTATCTATCTATCTATCTATCTATCTATCTATCTATCTATCCCTTACTCTATCTATCTATCTATCTATCTATCTATCTATCTATCTATCTATCTATCTATCTATCTATCTATCTATCTATCTATCTATCTATCTATCTATCTATCTATCTATCTATCTATCCCTTACTCTATTCGTATCTATCTATCTATCTATCTATCTATCTATCTATCCCTTACTCTATTCTTATCTATCTATCTATCTATCTATCTATCTATCTATCTATCTATCTATCTATCCCTTACTCTATTCTTATCTATCTATCTATCTATCTATCTATCTATCTATCTATCTATCTATCTATCTATCTATCTCTTACTCTATCCGTATCTATCTATCTATCTATCTATCTATATATATCTATCTATCCCTTCTCTATCTATCTATCTATCTATCTATCTATCTATCTATCTATCTATCTATCTATCTATCTATCTATCTATCCCTTACTCTATCTATCTATCTATCTATCTATCTATCTATCTATCTATCTATCTATCTATCTATCTATCCTTACTCTATTCGTATCTATCTATCTATCTATCTATCTATCTATCTATCTATCCTTACTCTATTCTTATCTATCTATCTATCTATCTATCTATCTATCTATCTATCTATCTATCTATCTATCTATCTATCTATCTATCCGTATCTATCTATCTATCTATCTATCTATCTATCTATCTATCTATCTATCCCTTACTCTATCCGTATCTATCTATCTATCTATCTATCTATCTATCTATCTATCTATCTATCTATCTATCTATCTATCTATCTATCCCTTACTCTATTCTTATTTATCTATCTATCTATCTATCTATCTATCTATCTATCTATCTATCTATCTATCTATCCCTTACTCTATCCGTATCTATCTATCTATCTATCTATCTATCTATCTATCTATCTATCTATCTATATATCTATCTATCTATTTTTTTTCCCTTACTCTATTCGTATCTATCTATCTATCTATCTATCTATCTATCCCTTACTCTATCCGTATCTATCTATCTATCTATCTATCTATCTATCTATCTATCTATCTTTCCCTTACTCTATTCGTATCTCTATCTATCTATCTATCTATCTATCTATCTATCTATCTATCTATCTATCTATCTATCTATCCCTTACTCTATCCGTATCTATCTATCTATCTATCTATCTATCTATCTATCTATCTATCTATCTATCTGCTGCAGTCTCTTAATGTCTATCTACGATGAATGTGGTATCAGTGCTAAATTGGTGGCAAGGTCCCATCATATAACGACACTATGCATAGTCCAGACACTTCACCCGGATTTACAATTATTCCCACTCAATATCCCCTAGAATTATTCGAAACACAACAGTTACTGCCCGCCATCATAACTGTTAAAATAATACAATAGATTACCCACAATGCAGTACAATATACTGTTTACAATGTACTACTTGTTTGCATATATAAATAGTCGAGCTAAAACACAACGCACATAGACAGCTGATTCCTGATATTAAGCACTTTAAGCCATGAATATAGCATTAATCATTGTATATATATATATATATATATATATATATATATATATATATATATATATACGTCGGGTTCGATCTAAGACGTTTATTTTGAATTATTTTAAATTCTTTTCTTTCTTGCTCTCTTTCCTTGTCTTTCTTTCTTTTAATTTATTTTTCTCCCTTTTTTTAGGTTTATCTTTTTAACCTTTCCTTTTTCTATGCTTTATTATAATTTTATTTTTAGTAATTTTAATTATTTTAACTGAATTTTGAAATTAATATGAATTTTTAAAATAATTGTAATAGCAGTTATTTTTTCAAATTGTGTTAAAATTATGATGTACAATTTATTTTTGCACCGTAAATATATCCTATTATATTTGAAACTAAATTTCAATGTTAAAATTTCCACCTCATGTTTTTTCTACGAAAGCAGACGAGTCGTTAGAGACGCTATTTCGATACAGGAAGTTAACATCTATTTCTCTGGATGTTTATTTTCTTTTTATTTCTTTGTCCTTTCTTTTTCTCTTGTTCTTTTTCTTTTCTTTTTTTCTTTTTTTTCTTTTTTCTCTTCTTTCCATTAATCAATCACCCACTTTTTCTTTATCCTTGCTTTTTTCTATTCTTTGGGTCTCTTTTTAAATGAGCGAGAAATCTTTCATAAATAATCGTTACAAATGTCTATTCTAAATAAAAACTTGTGAGCGTCTGTGTAAAATAATTGGGGGGATATTTTGAGGATCAACTGTTGTACCATTTGGGTCTGACGACCCGCTATAAAAACATCATTGTGCGGTGAAATATGTATTACCCATTGAAACTGTAATAAATAAAAACATCTTTTCTAAATTATATTACTCTCTTAAATTAAATAAATGAATTTAACATTGAGTTCTTTTGAGTTCGTCTCTATCAGAATTTACCTGGATAGTATACCAAGTGTGCTACGTTATATATATATTCTTCATTTGTAAACAAGTTGTTACGCGACCCATGTTTTTACAATGTGTTTCTTCAGGCGATTTGCAATGATTTGCAATTTAGAGAATTATACAAAACAATACCATTAATAAAGAATGCAACAGCAGGGAAAAAATAAATGCCAACTTCAAGGACTTTTCAATACAAATGTAGTCATGTAGAATTTGTTTTTTGGGGGGGTGTTAGAGGAGTTGGTCTGTATTTTGAGTTCTGTTGACCTTTTTAATGTCTTAGGGTTAAGTGTTTTTTTTTGTGGCTGAGTTCAGGATAGGTTAATGTATTAATCTTGTGAGGGCTGAGGCTGCTGGCGCCTTGCTTATTGTTATTTGGTTTAGGGGTTTGTAGGTGTTGTTTGTTTTGGGGTTGGTTTCTTCTTAATTTAATTTATGTTATTTTGTATTGGGGTGCGTGCTTTTTTTGTTTTTTTTATTTTTTGTTTTTTATAAAATATATTTTTTACAAATATATCTTTCATAACAAAATATTTTATAATATTCTATAATATTTAAACTATTTTATAATATTATAAAATATAATATTTTATAATATTTGAGAAATATATTTCTTTTATAAAATCTATCCTTTATAAAACATATTTTATAAATATAAAATATATTTTTTTTATTTATTTATCTACTATTCTGCTGCAACTGCATTATTTTTTGTTGGTATTGTATAGGGTTTGTTTTCTTTTTCTATTCATTTATAGGGTTGGTTGTGTGTATTTTTTTGTGTTTTTTGGGGGGTTCTGGTTGTTTTTTTTTTATTTACTTAAATTTTAGCGAGAAATATTTGCGATCTTTGCATATTACTGCTAATTCGTCTCTACGGTTTAATAAATCGTTGCTGTTAGGGTACTGGAGAATGTGTAGTTTTTCACTTAGACATAAAGGGCAGATGTCATTAAGTGAGTTGCAAGTTCTAGTTTTTTCTAGGATTTCCATTTTACTTTGGGTTTCTGTCTTATATATATATATATATATATATATATATATATATATATATACTATTTTAAAAACAAGAAATTTATTTGCTAATCTCCAAGCCATTTGTCCAACAAAAATTGTTAGAAAATGAACTAAACGAAATGAACGATTTTTCTCCGGATGAGATGTTGGACGGAAGAGCCTTGGAGACTAAAAATGAATTCCTTGTTTTTAAAATAGTATACCAGTTTTGTACTTCTAAGCATTTCTTTATATATATATATATGTTAGTCTTATCTATAAACACCTTTCTGTATTAATAGAGATAAAATAGATGTTGCAAAATACGACGAACTTTTTTATAATAATTTTATAATTTCAAATAATATATATATATATATATATATATATATATATATATATATATATATATATGTGTGTGTTTCTTTTTTAATCGTTTCACCCTAAGCAAGGCGGGACTGCCACTGATGCGCAGGGGGCGACATAAGAGTAAAAGCTTAGACAGGAGGAGAGTGAAAAGAAAGACGGACCAGATACTGGGGTGTCAGAGAAAGAGCAAGAGAAGGATGGGAACACAGGTGTGAAGACAGTTGTGAAGGTAGAGAGGTAGAAAGATATACAGGATAATGTAGAAAGGACTGGAGTCAAGTGGATAAGGGACGGGAATTGACATTGCATTTATATTCCTGGAGGTTGTAGCCGTCAGGAAAGCAAGTATATGGAAAGGAGTTTCACAGGAGGGAAGTTCGAGAAAAGAAGTTGCTGGCATATAATTGTCGACTGCATTTAGTTGATCTAACTGTAAATGGGTGGGACCTTGTTGCCAGTCTGGTTTCACGAGTAAATCCTTTTGGTGGGAGCACCAGTGACTTAAGTTCGTCGGAGCAGAAGCCATGAAAATATTTGTAGAAGAGACAGAGGGAAGCCACATCCCGCCGATGAGAAATTGGCTGAAGTTGAGTTGCCAAGTCAAGACCTATCACTTTAGAGATTCTCCTTTGGAGCCTGTCGCGAACACTGAGATGAACAGCAGGGGCGCTTGACCATATATAGCAGCAGTGTATATACATATATATATATATATATATATATATATATATATATATATAATTTTCTTTGGAGTTTGAGTAATTTTTTTTTTCTTTCGCAAAAATATACTTGTGGTATTTTCTTACTATAAAAGTATATTTTTCTGCCATACACTGTATTTTGACCTCAGTTTTTTGGTTCGATATTTTCCTATAGCTGGGAACGTAAGAAGTGCTTCTACCACGGATCTAGGACCTAGGAACAACTACATTAACAAGACGTCTTACATTGCACATGTCTGACCATTCGTTCATTTCTAGACATCTACAACAACATTTCTGTCTACATTCAAAATATAAAAAAATAATGATTGATAACACAACTACCTTACACCAAGAAAACAACAAAAGCAAATACACGTGAAAAGATACACAAGAATCTGTATGCATAAATCTTTCACGTATTTATTTATCAGTAAAGCAAAATTAATTTTGTTAATGGCTAAAAGTATAGCCGAAAGCGCTCGAAAGTACAAAACCTTTAAACAATTCTTATATAATTTGAGTTTTGTATAGAAAACATTCTACGAACACATGGAAAATTATGTAAAAACTTTATGATAATACCTTGTCCGTCATTTTTAATAGAACCTGTATAAAAGTCAGAATGTTGCCCAAATACACAGTATATATATATATATATATATATATATATATGTGTGTGTGTGTGTGTGTGTGTGTGTGTGTGTGTGTGTGTGTGTGTGTGTGTGTGTGTGCGCGCGTGCGGAGAACAGAAATGAAGGACTAACTATCAAGTTCCAATACGCGTTTCCATAAAGGCAAATTGTTCTGAGAAATCATAAATAAACAACTGTGTTTTCTTTTTTTTCGGCTCGACCTCATTGTGTTACTGTCTGCCTCCGACTGAGTGAATCATGTCCAGTCAAAAGACTGTAAAAACATTTACCGTGCATCATTGAGGACAGGTGGTGGATGCAAATTAACTCTAGACAGAAATAGGATTTCTAACGATTTAGGTGCACCTGCACACACACACACACACACACACACACACACACACACACACACACACACACACAGATAACACGTCTCCAGATGAAAAAATATTCAAAAGCTCAACAATATATATGTTTGAGAACTTTTTATATAACTGTGCACTGGTCTAATTTAATTATGACTAAAAACTGACCAACAATAATTATATATGTATATATTATATTTTATATATATATATATAAAATATATATATATATATAAATTTCTTTTTTTTTTTTAAAGAAAGACAAGTCAAGGACCAAATGTTTTTTTTTATTTCATATTTCATTTTCTGTATTACGTTATGAGATAATGTTTTGGAGAATGAGCCATATGTAAAGTCTGATATTAAACTTAGCTCATATCAAAGAATGAGTCTATAATTTGAAAATCAAACTTCCTTCTTTCTTCCTTAATTGAGCTAGCTCGGACATTCATGAAGTCTATCATGCCATCCATCATGGTCCTGTATCAAGGTCACAAGGTCATATTTTGTATTGTTGGTTAATGTAAGTTGTTGCTGAGCGACTAATTCAGCTAGGTGTCCAGAGCATTAAATCACTCACGAATTCTTGCTTCACTTACTAATATATATATATATATATATATATATATATATATATATATATATATATATATATATATATATTTCCACACTACCTAATGAGACATTGTCCTGTCAATGCCGAAACAAAATGTACACTTTTGTAGTAGAAAAAATTTTTTTAAATGTTCTAAACTAAAATTCATAATAAATATTCACAGCTCTATATTATATATCGAGCACTCTTTTAAATTAATGTTTTGGACGTTCTAAATTTTTCTTCGTTCCTTATTCACTCGGATATATATATATATGTTCATTCCGTAATGAATTAGAGCACTCTGGCTATTGGGCGTGTATAATGATAATGTATACGCTAAAAAGTCTGCCTTCTTTTACCGGGCGCCCATAGCCTAGAGGTAGAATCACCGATTGACACCAATTCGGTCGGGTTTCACTCCTGGGTTAAAAGCAATCGGGGTCTAATCACATGAGCTGTGATACAGCGAAACAGATCTGTCTGCGGATGACTATATATATATATATATATATATATATATATATATATACATACATATATATACATACATATATATATATTGCTATTACAACGGTTTATAAAAGCATATAATCACTACACAAAAATTTTCATCTTTCAGAACAAACTGTTCCTCTTCAGGTGATATGTTAAAATAAATGGTGAAAAGATTTATTTTTAAGATATAAAATGAATTCATGGTTATTTATAAAATTATAACTTATACTCTAACAAAATTTAGAAAATGAAAATTATTTATTTACGGGATAATAAATAAATGACCGTCACAGTAATTAACTATTAATTATTAATTAATTGTTCTTAATATAATATAACTAAGCATACTATAATTATTTAATCCTAACCCTGACCTAAACGTTCCAGCCACTTTACTCATAAATAGTAGTTAAAAAAATCTATTATTAAATAAAAAAACTGAAATCCAACCTCCTGTTAAAAATTATTGTCTACCCATTTTAGAAAAAGCTAATTGAACAATATTGACACACCTGAAGTGTTTTCTTCAACTACCACAGCCCAATATTCTAAATAACCATGAATTTGAAATATAAATCATTTTCACCATTTATTTTAAAATATAACCTGAAGAGGAACAGTTTTGTTCTGAAAGATGAAAATTTCTGCGTAGTGATATAATGCTTTTATAAACCAGTTTAATAACAAAATTACTATATTAAGCTCTACTCTGTATCAAGCATTTTTTTTTTATAAGCGTTTCACCCCGAGCAAGGCATGTCACTGCCACTACTGTGCAGGGGGCTACGTAGAGTGGAGAAAGGCTGATTAAATATAGGAAATGTCAGAGGGTGGGTGATAGGCGGGTAAGGATACCGAGAATGAGGGTTGGGTAGATGAGAGTGTTCTGAGAATAGTTGGGAGTTAGTGTGATAGGAGGTGTCTATTGACCCTACATTTAAACACCTGGAGATTGTAACTGTCGGGAAAGCAGACTTGTGGAAGGGAGTTCCACAGGTGGGAAGCGCGAGTAAAGAAGCTGTTGGAGTAGAATTTACGGTTACATCTTATTTGTTTAACTGTAAAAGGGTGGGACCTAGTTGCTAATCTAGTATCATAAAGCATTCTTTATAAAATCTAGTATTATAAAGCATTATTATAAAGCATTCTTTATAAAATTAAATGCTTGAACAGTGGGATTATAATCTACGTGTTATTTCACATTTTTTGTATATATATATATATATATATATATATATATAGAGAGAGAGAGAGAGAGAGATATGGTTTCCGGCTTTCTCTTTCCCAGTCTTTTCACTCTTACGAAGCCCCCTGCACATCAGTGGCGTTACCGCCTTGCTCGGGGTGACATGATTAATATATATATATATATATATATATATATATTCTTTCAATAATATCTGACCATTGAAAGCACTTTACCTTTCTTTTCCTATATATTTCTAGTGAAATCATTAAGTCGGAGTTTAAATTTACACATTTTTGAAAATCATATGACCCAACGTAAGGGGATGAAGCCACTAAGACACAGGAATTTACTGAGTGTAAAAGAATAAGGAAAAAGACAAATGTTATTAAGAAGCTATAACAAAAGAAGAGTAATCAAGAAGCCACAAGATATAGATTGCCATTGCGAGTAGTCAACCAGTAAAATTAGCCAACACAAAACGTATGTTGTTTTAATAATAATAATAATAATAATAATAATAATAATATATATATATATATACATATATATATATATATATATATATAGCACACTTTGTATACAATCCAGGTAATTTCCGATAGAGACGAACTCAAGAGAACTCAATGTTAAATTCATTTATTTAACAGAATAATATAATTTATAAAAGATTTTAGATTACTACAATGGGCAATACATATTTCACCGCGTCCTGATGTTATTATCGCAGCTCGTCAGACCCAAATGGTACAACAGTTGGTTCTCAAAATATCCCCCCCCAAATGTCTTTTTTAAAATTTTATTTTACATAGACGCTCATATACCCATAGTAGAATAGACATTTGTAACAGTTATTTACGGAATTTTCTCGCTTATTCGAAAATAACCCCAAAGAAAGAGGAAAGCAAGGATAAAGAAAAGATGGACGATTGATTAATGTAAAGAAGTTAAAAAAAAGAGGAAAAAGAAAAAAGAAAAAGAGAAAAAAGGGGGAAATAGAAAAAACTGAATGGAAAGCAAGAAGAGAAAAAGAAAGGACAGAGAGATACAATAAAAGGAAATACAGTATCACGAGAAATAAATGTTGACTTCATTTCAGCGTCTCAAACCACCTAACAGTTCTCTTAGAAAAACATGGAAAAATTTAACTATGAAATTTAATTTCAAATATACCGGGATATATTTAGGTACAAAAAAAAAATGTCCGTCATAATTTTAATACAATTTGAAAAAATAACTACTCTTACTATGATTTAAAAAATTAATTCTAATTTAAAAAATATTGTTAAAATAATTAAAAATAGTAAAATTAAAAAATATAAATATAGAAACAGGAAAAATTAGATAAACCCAACAGAGGTGGGGAATACACAAAAGGAAGAAAAAGCAATAAAACGGATTTTAAAATAATTAAAAAAAACGCTAGATCGAAACCGAGGTATACTTTGAAATTCTTAATACTAATTATATTTTCTTACCTCTTAATATAGCTTTTAAACGAAATTTTACTATTCAACCGGGCTTTATATATATATATATAAATTAGAGAAAATTTTCAAAATTCAAAGGTGTCGGATGTACATTTCGACATCGGATCTCTAATAGAGACTCTACGTCACGTCAGTGACATTGTTTTTCCAAATGGCGAAGGCCCTGAGTTAGAGTGTGGAGGGTTTTTATTTATTTATTTTTTTTTTTTGTTTAACAACGGTCACAAAGTGGAAAAGGAGTTGGTAGTCGCGGGGTTACAGGGTGTTGAAATGGTATATTTAGAAAGGGGAGGAATAGGCGTTCATATTTTATAAAGATAGACAACTAAATGAGTTAAATTACCTTTTAAAGTTAAGATTTTAGGCTGTTTGAAGAGGTGTATTTAGGCAAGAAGGAATGGGTTTCAATATATATTTTAAAATTTTTTATTTAAGTTTATTTAATTAAACTTTTTAGGTAGAAGCGATATATATATATATATATGTATATATATATATATATATATGAAGTACTATATTTATATAGTACTTTATATATATATATAAATATGTATAAAGTATATATATTTATATATATACTTCATATATATAAAGTTTATATATAAATTATATATATATAAATATAGATATTTATATATATATAAACATATATATATATTTCTATATATATATAAATAAATTTATACATATACTTATATATATAAGTATATATAAATATATATAAGTATATATACTTATATATATATAAGAATATATATATATTTACATATATACTTATATATTTATATATATAAATATATATATCATTTATAGATATATATATATATAAATATATATATAAAAAAAAATATATATATATATATCGCTTCTACCTAAAAGGTTTAATCAAATAAACTTAAATAAAAAATTTTAAAATATATATTGAAACCCATTCCTTCTTGCCTAAATACACCTCTTCAAACAGCCCAAAATCTTAACTTTAAAAGGTAATTTAACTCATGATATATATATATATATATATATATATATATATATATATATATATATATATATATATAACGGCAAAAAAAAGGAAGTTTTTTTTAATCGTATCGCATATGGGGCAGTGGATATCGACTCGGAACGACAAATCGGGTTGCTGAGTTCGAATACCAATTGAATTTCCTTGCATTCATTTACGCACAAATACACATTGAAAAGGTATTAATCCTTCTCTTCCCTCCACTTATGGGTTAAATAAGAGGACAACTTTGGTTCTATAGCCTTACCTGGTAACCAGTCTACCGCAGAAAGCTATGGCAAACTATTACGGGATAATTGTCTGCCCAATCAGTCATGTAAAGAGACATAATCGCCCAGTGCGTGTATCAGGCCAAGGTCATCTTATCACTTGGGATAAAAATGCAGACTCCAGTACAGACCCCAATACAGACCCCAATACAGACCCCAATACAGACCACTGTGAATCTAACCGCTCACCTGATTCGTTTTCTCTGGATAAATCTAGTCCATTCATTGTTGTGAGGAATTTGGTCTGATGAGCGGTCTGTAAGAGCTTTGCTATATAAGCTATTACCAATGGGTTTATAAAAACATCGAAATTATTTTCATCTCTCTCTCTCACTCTCTCACTCTCTCTCTCTCTCTCTCTCTCGCGCGCGCGCTCAGTATATATATATATATATATATATATATATATATATATATAATAGCTAGCCACTTGTATTCGAGGATGGCCAACTTAAATTTCGTCTTGCCAGTCAAATTTGCGTTCGTTCAATACCTATAAGGTTCGCCTGTGGTTTAAACAGCGACATACTTAGTTTCAGTTTCTGGGAGGCAGAGCGTGTTATCTAGTACAAACTCTCTCGGTCACGATGACTTGTTACATTGGGCTAGCACAAACATCGACGGCTTCCAAAGCATCGCATCTACCCAATTTCACTCACAAGTCTTAGGTTAACCCGTGGTCTAACACATCACTCAATAAGGTCCCGAGCCTAACCAATAAAACAACTTTTAGGCAAGGTTCTACTTTATTCATCAACATAGTCTTCTTCTAAAGTGATACACTGATTACAACTCATCTCTAACAATTTGATGCATTTTTTGTAGAACGATTTGTCTTTAGCTTCAAAATACGCCTCATTTTCCGATACAACTTCTTCATTGGAGAGACACCTCTTTCCCTGAAGCATTCTTGTGAGATTTACAAACAGACAATAGGGGCCGGATCTGGAAAATAGGGTAGATGCGGAAGCAATTCGGAGTACAAGTCATGTAGTTAAGCCGTCGTTACGATCGATTTGTGACACAGTGCGTTGTCTTAATGAAAGATCACTTTTTCTTCTTCATATGCGGCCGTTTTTTGGCAATTTCTTCCAAATAATGCTATATAATGTTTGACATTGATGGTTCTTCCTTTCTCAAGGTAATCGATGAACAAGATACTTTGCGCATCTCAAAATACGGAGATCAAAACCTTGCCTGTTGATGTTTGCGTCTTTAGTCGATTTGGCCAGCATTCACCTGCTAGTGTTCACTCTGCTGGCTGCCGATTTGACTCCAGTGTGAAGTGGTGGATCCACGTTTTGTCTGTTGTCCCATATATACGCAAAAAACCTGTTGTTTTTTAGCAAACGCCGAACCCATATTGAACACAGTTTTCCAATTGACAAATGTTCATTCAAAATGGTGAATATATTGCCTTCTCATTTGTTTGACGTCCCTGCTATCTCACGCAACTTCAATTTACGATCGGTCAAAACGAGTTCGTGAATTCTTTTGTGTTTTCCGGGACAACTGCCGATTTTGAGCGACCTGGGCATTCAGCATCATCTGTGTCTGTACGACCGCGTTTATAGCCAGCATACTCTCTCTTAACCGTTGTTTCCAATGGAGAAGAGTCCGAATAACACTTATTAAGTCATTGCTTTGCTTGAACAGTATTTTCCCATCAGAAAGCAATGCTTTATCAAAATACGAAATTCAGCATTGCTTTGAAAATTTGCAAAAGTAGCTTTACTTAAATAACTGTAATTTGTAAACTAGTAATTCGATTGGACCCAAATTTTGTCACGAGCAATTTGAAAGTTAGTACTTCATAAAAACCATGTGGATTTTTTACATGTCAGGCCCGGGACTTATTGAGTAGTGTGTTACTTTTCAGGTAAAAGAAAAATTAATTTCAAGAACACTTAAAAACAAAAACAAATGAACATCCAGTTTGAAAACTCGCTTAGTATTAAACAGCACTGTAAATGGGTAACTAAAAGAAAGACGTTATTTTTATATGAATCAAAATAGTTATTTAAAAATAGACACGCAATAAAAGGGATTTGCAAATAATATACATGCATATATATATATATATATATATATATATATATATATATGACTGTCTGTGTATCTATGTGTCACTGTGAGTGTAAGTTCGTTTATTGGGATTTGTTCTGACAAAACATGTTGGTTTAAACATTTTTTAACTATAGAATTTTTTTTTTAATCATTTCACCCCATGCAAGGCATTCCACTGCCACTATTGCGCTTGAGGCTACATAGGGGAAGGTAAATAGAAAGAGTGGTTAGATATAGGAAATGTCAGAAGTGGGGTGATAGATGGATGGGTGGGTGGGAAAAGTGTTTGATAGAATGGAAGCGAGTGAGTTTGTTAGGAGGTGTCTATTGACCTTACATTTAAACTCCTGGAGATTGTAGCCGTCGGGGAAGCAGTCATGTGGAAGAGAATTCTACAGTAGGGAAGTGCGAGAAAAGAAACTGTTGGAATAGAAGTTGCGGTTGCATTTTATCAGTTACACTGTAAAAGGGTGGGATCTAGTTGCTAATCTAGTATCTCGTGCAAATTCGAACCTAGGCGGCATCAATGATCTAAGTTCATCGGAGTAGAAGCCGTGAAAGTATTTTTAGAAGAGACGCAGTGAAGCCACGTCGCGCCGGTGAGAGAGAGACTGCAGGCGGTCTGCTAAGTCGGTATCGATCACATTACAGACCCTCCGCTGTACCTTGTTGAGAAGCCCAAGAAGAATAGCAGGGGCACCCGACCAGATATGGCAACAGTATTCAATGCACGGGCGGATGATAGATTTATAAATGTGCAGGATAGATTCAGACGGAAACTTCCGGGCCCTACACAGAGAACCGACTTTCATACCAGCGGATTAGCAATGGATTCGATATAGTCATTCCACTTGAGGTGCGCTGAAAGTGTGAGACCAAGGAGGCGTAGTGTTTTACTCTCTGGGAGGCAAGCCTGTTGTTTTAGAAGCATTAAAATTTACGAGCCATTTCTTACCCCAGTCCACTACGGATTGGAGGTTCTTTCCAAGCTCGGTTGCAAGGTTAGCTTTGTCGCCCACACCAGATTTTTGATCGAGGCGAGAATAAACTGTGGTATAATCGGCGTACATACCTACTTGGGATCTTATGGTATCAGGGAGATCATTAATGTAGATCAGAAAGAGCGTAGGACATAGTATTGGTAGTTCTGGGAGGCATGTCCGTTTAATACCACTTTCAATGTGCGGTTAGATAGGAATGACTGGATTAGTTCAAACAATTGTCCAGCTATACCATAGCTCCGCAGTTTGCATAGAAGGCCAGCATGCCAAACTCTGTCGAAAGCTTTACAGATATCTAAAGCAACGGTTCGGGCTTCACCATTCCTGTCGAGTGCCTGATATATGTACTCGGTGATGGTCGTTAGCATATCAGCAGTAGACCTAGTGAAGCGGAAACCATACTGCTTGTCCGAGAGGATCCTGTTTGCTGTGAGATGCTGAACCACCTCGGCGTTGATAATGGCTTCGAACACTTTGCCAAAGATCGGAAGAAGGCTGATAGGTCGGTAATTTGCGGGGTCCGAGGGTTCTCCAGTGTTTTTAAATATAGGAACTACAGAGGGAGATTTCCAACAGGCAGGAAAGCAGGAAGCAGATAAGCAGAAGTTGTAGAGCTTAGAAAGTACAGAGGAAAGTTCGGGGGCACATTTCTTTAGGACTATGGTTGGGATTCTGTCCCTTCCGCTCGCTTTGTGAGGGTCAAGTTTTGAGATTATCTTAGAGACAAACGAGGGTGTAATATGGACGTCATTCAGTTGAGCATCAATTCTAGATGGGAAGTCGGGTGTAGAAACTCCAGACGAGTCCAGTCTCAAATTGTTCGAGAATCTGCGGGCAAAGCATTCAGCCTTGTCCGCTGGGGAGGTGAGGACCTCAAATTTGTTTATTAGTGGGGGTGTTGTGGACTTGCTCTTTTTAAGTACTCTTTTACAGAGTCGCCAGTAGTCTTTGGTGCCAAACTTAGAGGATGCTATGCGCTGCTTCATTCTGGCAGCAAATAACATCTTAGCTTCGTTAAGTATCTTTTTACACTTACTACGAGCTGAAGCGAAAAGGCGTCTGTTTTGGTCCGACGCGTAGCTACGATAGAGTCGGAAGAAATGATTCCGGTAGGCAATGGCGACCGAGCAAGCGGGCGAGAACCATGGAGACGAATGAGATTTAAGCTGAAATTTCCTGGCAGGGTTGAAAGCATCGATGCCAGCCTTAACCCAGGAGGAGACTTCGGATGCACATTCTTCGATGGGAAGACTAAAAACGTTGTTCCATGGGACGTCACAGAGGAAGTCTCGGAACGAATCCCAGTCTGCTCTTTGGTAGCAGTAGGATATTCTACTGGTCTGGGTTTCTTGGGTTGGGTGGGGGTGGAATGAAATGTTGACGGAAACTACGGTGTGGTCAGAGTTACCGACTGGGCAGAGTTGTCTGGTAGTGCAAGAGTTTCATAACTTTAAAGGTCCACCCTTCTGGCAGCAAGGTCTCTGATCTTTATATCGGAGGTTTTGAGGGTCATGGACCCACCTTTTAATTGTTGTTGTTCCCAGGTCTAGCTTTCCGGCAGCAAGTCTTCTGATCGGGAGATTGTAGTTTTTGATGGTCATGGACCCACCTTTTAATTGCTGTTGTTCCAATGTCTAGCTTTCCGGTAGTAAAGCCTCTGCTCGGGAGATTGGAGGTTTTGATGGTCATGGACCCACCTTTTAATTGTTGTTGTTCCAAGGTCTAGCTTTCCAGCAGCAAGGCTTCTGATCGGGAGATTGGTGTTTTTGATGGTCATGGACCCACCTTTTAATTGCTGTTGTTCCCAGGACTAGCCCTCCGGCAGCATGGCTTCTGATCGGGAGATTGGAGGTTTTAAAGGTCATGGGCCCACCTTTTAAATGCTGTTGTTCCCAGGTCTAGCTTTCGGGTAGTAAGGCTTCTGATCGGGAGATTGTAGTTTTTGATGGTCATGGACCCACCTTTTAATTGCTGTTGCCCCAATGTCTAGCTTTCCGGTAGTAAGGCCTCTGCTCGGGAGATTGGAGGTTTTAATGGTCATGGACCCTCCTTTTAATTGCTGTTGTTCCAATGTTCAGCTTTCCGGTAGTAAGGCTCTGCTCGGGAGATTGAGGTTCTTGTCGGTCATGGACCCTCCTTTAATTGTTGTTGTTCTAAGGTCTAGCTTTCCGGTAGTAAGGCCTCTGCTCGGGAGATTGGAGGTTTTAATACCGCGGGACCCTCCTTTTTAATTGCTGTTGTTCCAATGTCTAGCTTTCCGGTAGTAAGGCCTCTGCTCGGGAGATTGGAGGTTTTAATGGTCATGGACCCTCCCTTAATTGTTGTTGTTCTAAGGTCTAGCTTTCCGGTAGTAAGGCCTCTGCTCGGGAGATTGGAGGTTTTAATGGTCATGGACCCTCCTTTTAATTGCTGTTGTTGTTCCAATGTCTAGCTTTCCTGGCAGTAAGGCCTCTGCTCGGGAGATTGGAGGTTTTAATGGTCATGGACCCACCTTTTAATTGCTGTTGTTCCAATGTCTAGCTTTCCGGTAGTAAGGCCTCTGCTCGGGAGATTGGAGGTTTTAATGGTCATGGACCCCTCCTTTTAATTGTTGTTGTTCTAAGGTCTAGCTTTCCGGTAGTAAGGCTTCTGCTCGGGAGATTGGAGGTTTTAATGGTCATGGACCCTCCTTAATTGTTGTTGTTCTAAGGTCTAGTTTCCTTGTAGTAAGGCCTCTGCTCGGGAGATTGGAGGTCGAATGGTCATGGACCCTCCTTTTAATTGCTGTTGTTCCAATGTCTAGCTTTCCTGGTAGTAAGGCCTCTGCTCGGGAGATTGGAGGTTTTAATGGTCATGGACCCACCTTTTAATTGCTGTTGTTCCAATGTCTAGCTTTCCGGTAGTAAGGCCTCTGCTCGGAGATTGAGGTTTTGTTGTCATGGACCTCCTTTTAATTGTTGTTGTTCTAAGGTCTAGCTTTCCGGTAGTAAGGCCTCTGCTCGGGAGATTGGAGGTTTTAATGGTCATGGACCCTCCTTTAATTGTTGTTGTTCTAAGGTCTAGCTTTCCGTAGTAAGGCCTCTGCTCGGGAGATTGGAGGTTTTAATGGTCATGGACCCTCCTTTTAATTGTTGTTGCTCCTCTAAGGTCTAGCTCGGTAGTAAGGCCTCTGCTCGGGAGATTGAGGTTTTAATGGTCATGGACCCTCCTTTAATTGTTGTTGTTCTAAGGTCTAGCTTTCCGGTAGTAAGGCCTCTGCTCGGGAGATTGGAGGTTTTAATGGTCATGGACCCTCCTTTTAATTGCTGTTGTTCCAATGTCTAGCTTTCCGGTAGTAAGGCCTCTGCTCGGGAGATTGGAGGTTTTAATGGTCATGGACCCACCTTTTAATTGCTGTTGTTCCAATGTCTAGCTTTCCGGTAGTAAGGCCTCTGCTCGGAGATTGGAGGTTTTAATGGTCATGGACCCACCTTTTAATTGCTGTTGTTCCAATGTCTAGCTTTCCGTAGTAAGGCCTCTGCTCAGAGATTGGAGGTTTTAATGGTCATGGACCCTCCTTTTAATTGTTGTTGTTCTAAGGTCTAGCTTTCCGGTAGTAAGGCCTCTGCTCGGGAGATTGAGGTTTTTAATGGTCATGGACCTCCTTTAATTGTTGTTGTTCTAAGGTCTAGCTTTCCGGTAGTAAGGCCTCTGCTCGGGAGATTGGAGGTTTTGACGTCATGGACCCTCCTTTAATTGCTGTTGTTCCAATGTCTAGCTTCGGTAGTAAGGCCTCTGCTCGGGAGATTGGAGGTCGGTCGGTCATGGACCCTCCTTTTAATTGCTGTTGTTCCAATGTCTAGCTTCCGGTAGTAAGGCCTCTGCTCGGGAGATTGGAGGTTTTTAATGGTCATGGACCCCTCCTTTTAATTGTTGTTGTTCTTAAGGTCTAGCTTTCCGTAGTAAGGCCCTGCTCGGGAGATTGAGGTTTTAATGGTCATGGACCCTCCTTTTAATTGCTGTTGTTCCAATGTCTAGCTTTCCGGTAGTAAGGCCTCTGCTCGGGAGATTGAGGTTTTAATGGTCATGGACCCTCCTTTTAATTGTTGTTGTTCTGGGTTCAGTTTGCAGTAAGGCCTCTGCTCGGGAGATTGGAGGTTTTAATGGTCATGGACCCTCCTTTTAATTGTTGTTGTTCTAAGGTCTAGCTTTCCGGTAGTAAGGCCTCTGCTCGGGAGATTGGAGGTTTTAATGGTCATGGACCCACCTTTAATTGCTGTTGTTCCAATGTCTAGCTTTCCGGTAGTAAGGCCTCTGCTCGGGAGATTGGAGGTTTTAATGGTCATGGACCCTCCTTTTAATTGTTGTTGTTCTAAGGTCTAGCTTTCCGGCAGCAAGGCTTCTGATCGGAGATTGGAGTTTTTGATGGTCATGGACCCGCCTTTTAATTGCTGTTGTTCCCAGGTCCAGCCCTCCGGCAGCATGGCTTCTGATCGGGAGATTGGAGGTTTTAAAGGTCATGGGCCCACCTTTTAATTGCTGTTGTTCCCAGGTCTAGCTGTCTATAATTTCTGAAATGAAACTGTATTCCAAAATATAACTTCAACAAAGCTACAACATATAACGCAGATAACCCACCGCCTCCAATACATATGGCAAGACAAACCCGTACATTATGTGAAAGGTAGATATCGTAAAATAACAAATCAAACAAACACAAAAATTGAAATATCATAGAAGTGTTCCAACAGAAGAAAAGAAAACGTGACACTGAAATCCGAAGATACAAAAAGATAGCCAAAGATGTCTTCCAAAATATAAGCAGAGTATTCAGTCAGTCAGTTAAGTGCCATACGAGATACACGCTTTGGGCGATCATGTCTCTTTCGAGACATGACTAACTGGCCAGAAGATTATCCCGCAGTAGGTTGCCATTGCTTTCTGCAGTAGACTGGTTGCTAACCAAGTCTATAGAACCCAAACAGTCCTGTTATTTGACTCATAGCTAGAGGGGGAAGAGATGTATTATATTATTAAGTAGTAATTAGTGGGGGATTAGTTTATTACTTCATAACAAAAAAAAAACGATCCCCCACTTTACGCCCAGTAGAAGCCTTAATTATGTTTCCAAATATTCAGGCAGTCAGTTAAGTACCATACGTGATACACGCTTTGGGTGATCATGACTCGAAAGAGACATGACTAACTGGGGAGAAGATTATCCCAAAATAGGTTGCCATTGCTTTCTACGGTAGACTGGTTGCTAACCAAGGCTATAGAACCCAACCTGTCCTGTTATTTGTCTCATAGCTAGAGGGGGAAGAGATATATTATATTATTAAGTAGTAATTAGTGTGGGATCAGTTTATTACTTCATAACAATAAAAAACCAATCCCCCACTTTATGCCCAGTAGAAACCTTAATCATGTCTCCAGCTATTCAGTCAGTCAGTTAAATGCTATAATTGATACACGTTTTCGGCGATCATATCTCGAAAGAGACATGACTGACTGGGCAGAAAATTATCCCACCGCATGTTGCCATTGCTTTTTGCGGTAGACTGGTTGCCAGCCAAGGCTAATCTGTCCTCTTATTTAACCCACTGGAAGGAAGAGACTGATTATTACCTTTCGCAAGGGTATTTGTGCGTAAGTGAATGCGCGGAATTCAACTGGAATTCGAACTCGGCACCCAGATTTGTTGTTCCAAATTGATACCCACTGCAGCACAACGCATATCCAAGTAGCGTATTATGAAACAGAAAAAAATATTCGTTTGTAACAAAGAAAATTTTCAGTGATATCTTTCCTCCTATATAGAAGTGAATGGTGGACAATCTCTTCAAAGATGAAGAAAGGACCTGAAACAACACAAATATGTTCTACAGAAGGATGATGAGGATGCCATATAAAATCATATGCGCAAAGAAGAAATTTTAGAAAATAAAAGAAACAAAAATGAAACCTAATATCAGGAAGAAACAGTTGAAATTTCTGTGGCCCATAATGAGGAAGGATGACTTGGTAAATTGGATACTCACAGGGCAGATTGAGGGAAAGAGGGACACCTCGCAGGACATAGTTGACGAGCTTTAGTAAATGGCTAACGAATCAGGGTTTTGGATATATAACGAAAAGACAGTTTTACAAAGGACAGGAAATTGTGGAGAGCCATGATTGCCTTCGTCCTGTAAGAACAAGGCATATAAAGAAGATAATCTACCATGTATTCAACTGTGAAAGCAGAATAATTTATATCTTTTTTATTCACCCCAAGATTCAATATAAAAATAAATCAACCAATTCAATACGTGGAAGGATGGGTCATCCCAGTGATCATCGGATGACAGGTCTCACTGAAGAATACCTGAATTATTCCAACTAAGGAATGTAGCAGCTTCTTAGAACATTATAGTCTATAAAAACTGCGATATGAAGGCGAGTAGTTTGCGAGAGATCATAGATGGGGAAGGGTTAATATCATGTAAACCGATTGATAGATAGATAAAAACCGTTTAGCATAGATAGATAGATAGATAGATAGATAGATAGATAAGAAAAATGAGCTAAATACATACATAGATATACAGGTACAAATGTGATAGATAGATATGGACAGAGTAAAGTAGATAGATAGATAGATAGATAGATAGATAGATAGATAGATAGATAGATAGATAGATATGAACAGGCTAAGATAGATAGATAGATAGATAGATAGATAGATAGATAGATAGATAGATAGATAGATATGAACAGGCTAAGATAGATAGATAGATAGATAGATAGATAGATAGATAGATAGATAGATAGATAGATAGAAACGAAGAGACTAAAATAGTGAGATTGGAGATAGGATGTAAGTAGATAAATAGATAGATAGTAACAAGTGATTTTTTTTCAAAGTCTACAATTCCTCCATGGTGTTCAATCGTTTATATAGGTGTGTGTGTGTGTGTGTGTGTGTGTGTGTGTGTGTGTGTGTGTGTGTGTGGTTTGATTAAACGGGGTTGATAATGCATGTCTTGAACTGACATGTTGAAATAGTTATACCCCCGCTAAATATTATCTGAATTTACAGATATATATATATATATATATATATATATATATATATATATATATATATACTTTAGATTTATCATAATTTCCAATCGATATACGAAATTAACGTCGTTACACCTGCCAGAGTAAATTTCAATTTGGGTCGGTTGGCAGGGGAATACTTTCATTTCTTCTGCTACCATCATGAGCAGCAGCAAATCGGCGGGCGCGGAGAGCCTCGGGTGGAATTGTTAAGCAGAAACCAATGATACCGGCTGCGTGTTGTGTGGGGGTCGGGATCGGGTTGAACTAATCACGGTCGCTTTTTCGTTGTTGATTTGACCTGAAGGCCAAAATGCGAGAAGCGTCTTGTCACAGGGGAAACAATAAATAGATATTTGTCGAGTTGATATTAATCCGGATGTTGTTTTATATGATTTGTCTTTTCGTTTTCTTTTGTCCCAAATTATATATTCAGCTCCCACTCTTTCGCTCTACAAATATCTATATCTAAACTTATTTATAAATGGGACTTTGTCTCTGCGTGTGTATGTGCGTGCATGTGTCTGTGTCTGTGTGTATGTCCGTTACCTATAGACTCCGAAACGGCTGAACCGATTTTCTTGAAAATTTACACAGTTGTACTATAAGCATCTGCGAGTGTTCTTAGCTAGGTTTTGTTTCGAGGTATCCCCAATAAATATAGAAAATCGATAATCGAAAAAATCAGGTGATAGAAAGAGTGGTCCGATTTTAATCAAATTTGATACCCTCATAGACAAAGACATAAGAAACGATATTCAGATGTTTCAAGGTTGCAGTTCTTACAATAGTGCAGAAAATTGATAATATATATATACAAAAGACAAGATGTTTGTGTGTGTGTCTGTTTATCTGCCTGTATGTCTTTATTTTTTTCAGCCCTTTTATTTTAGTTTTTGCTTCGGGTTTGGCTCTAAGTAGGTATAATTGTAGTTTTTAGTCTCAGCCATGAAACCATTTACTCAGAGGACTTATTTAGCCTTCAAAATTCAGTTTACGACGAAAAAACTTTGATATTCGATACCAGGAAATGAAAATTTGACTTACATCCATTCATTTTTCTTTTAGTCTACGGTTTCGCTTTAACTGGAAACAACTATTGTCTTTCGTGCCAACGTCCAAAGAGTCTGAGCCCCATGACCATAGATTAATTTTAAAGTTTTCATTACACCCGGGCAACGCCGGGCAATACTGCTAGTAGATGAATAAATAGAAACTGGAAGTCTCATCCTAATCAGGGTCCAAGTGAAACCCCTTCTACTCCGGTTCAAAAGACCAGGGAGGGGTATGAACGAGACGAAAGGCGGATCTATTTATTCCTCTTGAGAGAAAAAAAAAAAAAACAAAAAAAAACGAATATACTTAATGAATTAAATTTCAGGGTTCTAGGCGAAAACATTAAAAGTACAGAGATATGTAGACCTTTAATAGGGACCGGAAGTCCAATCTTGAACATGGGACGAGTGAACAATATGTACTCTTGTTCAAAAGACCAGAGTCAAGTGTGAACCAGGTGACAAGTGAATCTTTCTAACCCTATTGAAGAAATAAATAAATAAATAAATAAATAAATAAATAAATATGTAAACAAAATTCCAGGGTTTTAGGCGTAGACATTAGAGGTATAGAGTTGAAGTAGACTTTTAGTAGAAACCGGAATTCTCATCCTAAACATGGACCAAGTGAAAAGCCTTCTGTTCCTGTTCAAAAGACCAGAAAGGAGCGTGAACCGGACAAAAGGCGGATCTATCTACTCCTCTTGAAAAAAATATAATCGATAAATAAAATTTCAGGCTTTTAGGCGAAAACAGTAAAAATATAAAGATGAAGTTGATCTGTAGTAGAGAACGGAAGCCCAGTCCTAAACAAAGTCAAAACATGTAATCCTCTTCAAAAGACCGAAGAATTTTGTGAAACAGACGGCAGGTGAATCTTTCTACCCCTACTGAATAAATAAAGAAATAAAAATTAAATTTGTAAATAAAATTTCAGGGTTTTAAGCGTAGATATTAAAAGAATAGAATTGAAGTAGAATTTTAGTAGAAATTAGAATTCTCATCTTAAACAGGGAGCAAATTAAAACCTTCTACTCCTCTTCAAAGGACCAGGGAGAAGTGTGATCTGGGAGATAGGCGAATCCATCTGCTTCTATTGAGGAAAAAATATTTGTAAATAACATTTCGGAGTTTTAAGCGGAGACATTAGAAGTATAAACTTAAAAAGGAACAGGAGATCGAATCTAAAACAGGGATAAACCTTTACTTTTGTACTTACGACCGGGTAGGAACGTTAACCGGAGGTGACCCTATAGGTTTAGTAACAATGGAACCGGGCCATTTTTTTTTAAGCGGCCAAGGCCCAAATGCCGAAAAATACCTCATGCCGTACATCAACCCCAGGAGAAGATGGTTAAACTCGTTCTCACTAACATCATGTCAATTGCCTGATTGGGTACATTTGACTTGATATATGACGGGCATAGCTCTTAGGAGACTTACACCGCCTCCTCTACGACCCACGACTCCGCCTCTGTATTGTTTTCCTTTTGCCTTGACCTTACCCTGTCAACCCCCACGTCAGCCACGATTCACTTTAATAGCTTTAAGACCTGAGTACGTAACCATATTGCTTCATTGGATGTGTCGCCAATACGTCGTCGTCCGCTCTCTGTTTGAGATCTTTCATTATTAACCGATGCTGGAGCCCGGACAGCTTCCGCTGCAGGTGATGTCCTGTCAATTCGGCTTGATTTGCAGCTTTGCCCAGAACAAAGCGGCAGACCATCTTGCGAGCTGATACAATCAGAAACAGATTTATTATTATTATTATTATTATTATTATTATTATTATTATTATTATTATTATTATCTTTGATTTTTGGTGCATACTCATTACTTTCTGGGTTCCAACTAGAGACCTAAGGTCAAAAATGGCACCATGATATTTTTCATGGACTATTTGTTGAATAAAAAAACAAAAAAAAAACAAAAAAAAAATCAGACACATTTTAAAAATAAAAAAAAAGGTTCTTCGTAATGTGTGACCAAAATTTGTGAGTCTAATTTTAATATTTTTTCAAGGCCTTGAAATCTGATGAATTGGCGACGCAAGGCACCGACTCAGGTGATTTGTGGGTGGAGGATATATGGCATATTTTTTAGAAAATATACCCGAAATGGTCAGCATTCTTTCGATAATAACAGCCCACACATTTGGTTGATTATTATTATTATTATTATTATTATTATTATTATTATTATTATTATTATTATTATTATTATTATTATTTCCTTTGGGTTTTCTCTTTTCCAATCTTTTCACTTTTCTTTTTCTTTGTTCTTTTTTTTTCCCCCCAGTTGGAGTAGATAGACTAAACTATCGCCCGGTTCACACTCCACCCACGTCTATTGTACAGGTGTAGAGGCTCATCCCTTGTTCGCTGTTTAGGATGTGTTTTCCGGCTTTCTCTTTTCCAAATCTTTTCACTCTTGCGTAGCCCCCTGCACATCAGTGGGGTTACCGCCTTGCTCGTGGTGATATGATTAAAAAAAAATATGCGTTACTCATTTCTTTCTGGATTCCAACTAGAGATCTAAGGTGAGAAATGGCACCATAATCTTTTCGTCAACGATTTTTTGAATAAAAGAAAAAAAGATCTCCTTAAAATCAGACTCATTTTAAATAGAAAAAGTTCTTCCTAATGTGTGAACTGTATTTGTGAGTACAATTTTTAATATTTCTTCTAGGCCTTGATATCTAATGAAGTGTCGATCAAATACATGGACTTAAGTGGTTTGTGGGTTGGGGATATATGAAAAGATGACCTGAAATGGTCAGCATTTGTTTGATAATAGACACCCAGACATTGGTTGTTAATATCATTATCATTATTTTTGTTGATTTCTGGTATATACTCATTTCTTTCTGGGTTCCAACTAGAGATCTAAGGTCAAAAATAGCACCATTGTGGTTCAATTATTTATATTTCTTTAAGGCGTTCATTGACTATTTTCTGGAAAAAAAAACACATTTTAAATAGAAAAAAGTTCTTTTAAATGTGTGAGCTGTATTTGTAAGTACAATTTTTAATATTTTTTTAAATGCGTTGAAATCTAATGAAGTGGCGATTTAATACATCGACTTAAGTGGTTTGTGGGTGGGGTATATATGAGATATCTTTTAGAAAATATGATCTGAAATGGTAAGCATTTGTCTGGTTATAATCTGATAATAATCACCCAGACATTGGCTGTTAATATCATAATTTGCTTTGATATTTGGTGTACACTCATTTCTTTCTGGGTCCCAACTAGAAACCTAAGGTCAGAAATGACACCATGACATTTTTGGCCATATTTAAATAAAAAACAAAACAAAAAAATTAGACATATTTTAAATAGAAAAAGTTCTTCCTAATGTGTGTGCTGTATTTGTGAGTACAATTTTTAATATTTTTTCAAGGCCTTGAAATCTAATGAAGTGGAGATCTAAGACGTCGACTAATAATAATCGTAATAGTAACTAAGGATGTGCGTTGTAGTGCATTGGATATCGGCTCGGAACGAGAAATCGGGGAGCCGAGTTCGAATTCCAGCTGAATTCATTGCCTTCACTTACGTGCAAATCCCCTTGGGAAAGGTATTAATCCGTCTATTCCTTCCAGTTATGGGTTAAATAACAGGACAGATTGGGTTCTATAGCCTTGGCTGGCAACCAATCTACCGCAGAAACCAATGGCAACCCACTGTGAGATAATCTTCTGCTCAGTCAGTCATGTCTCGTAAGAGACATGATCGCCCAAGCGTGTATCACGTATGGCACTTAACTGACTGAATATAATAGTAAGAAACATGATTAAGGCTTTTACTGGGCATATAGTGGGGGATCTGTTTTCTATTGTTAGGAAGTAATAAACTGATCCCCTACTAATTACTACTTAATAATATAATACATTTCTTCCCCCTCTAGCTATGAGTCAGATAACAGGACAGATTGGGTTCTATAGCCTTGGCTGGAGACCATTCTACCTCAGAAAGCAATGGCAACCTACTGCGGGATAATCTTCTGCCCAGTCAGTCATGTCTCGAAAGAGACATGATCGCCCAAGCGTGTATTACGTATGGCACTTAACTGACTGAATTGGTGTGTGGAGGATATATGGAATATTTTTTTTTTGTAAATATGACCTGAAATGGTCAGCATTTGTCTAATAATGGTCATCCAGACATTGGTTGTTATTATTATTATTGTTGTTGCCGTTGATTTCTGTTATATACACATATCTTTCCGGCTCCCGAGCAGAGACCAAAGGTAAAAAATGGCATCATGATATTTTCCAATGAGTACATTTGGGAAAAAAAAAAGAAAAAAAAGATTAAGCGTATTTTACACAGATAAAGCCCTTTGTAATGTTCGGTATCTTTTTGTGAGTAAAGTGTTTTGTAATTCATCTTCTTCATGTAACGGGTCCCTTCAGGGCGTAGGCAATCATGGACTTCCATTTGGCTCCATTTTTTTTTTTTTTTAGTTTCTCCGACCTGTAGTTGACATTTTGGGATTTTCTTTTTTGCAATTCATACTCTTCTTTGTTTCCAAATAAATTTACCCCTCTTTCAGTACTCTGGTTAGATTTTGAAATGCGCCCTTGACCATACCAATATTTTGGGATGTTCTTTTTGCTGATGACCATACATTCAGTTTTCGTGACTTTTTTTTTTTTTTTAATCATATCACCCCGAGCAACGCGGTAACGCCACTGATGTGCAGGGGGCTACATAGGTGTGAAAAGATTGGAAAAGAGAAAACCGGAAACCGCATCCTAAACAGGAAACAAGGGCTGAGCCTTTATGCTTAGTCATTTCGTCTCGCTTTCTGTTACTACCTTTTGTAGAAGATCCTGTATTCCCCTTTCCGTGTCTCTTATCAGCACTGTGTCATCTTGCATTGTTGAATCCTGGCTAGGGTTCTATTTCTCTTAGAATTAGTTCGCTGTATAGGTCTCTTGTCGTTCTCACCATTTTAACCCCTTGGTATCTCTCTCAAAGCCGGCCCTGTCATTCATTTGCTCAGGCTTGTCACGTGCTGCTTTCCCCTGTTTCTATTTCCTCATATTCATCCTGTGACTATTAAGTTTTCCAGGCCTTCCTTCCTCATCACATGTCCCAGAAACCACATTTGTCTCTTCTTTATAATAAACTAGCAGTATAGCCTGGCGTTGTTCGGGTGTAATGAAAGCTTTAAAACTAATCCATGGTTCCTGGAGCTCAGACTCAGCTTAAAGAATATTTGAAATAATAAAATAATTGCGACAATTTATCAATCGCACCCACTATATATATATATATATATATATATATATATATATATATATATACTAGCAGTATAGCCCGGCGTTGCTCGGGTGTAATGAAAGCTTTAAAACTAATCCATGGTCATGGAGCTCAAACTCTTTGGACGTTGGCACGAAAGACTAAAAAGCAATATTTGTTTCCAGTTAAAGCGAAACCGTAGACCTAAAGAAAAATGAATGGATGTAAGTCAAATTTTCATTTCCTGGTATCGATATCAAATAATTTTTTTTTGTCGTAAACTGAATTTTTAAGGCTAAATAAGTCCTCTGAGTAAAGGTTATCATAGCTGAGACTAAGAACTACAATTATACCTACTTAGAGCCAAACCCGAAGTAAAAACTAAAATAAAAGGACTGAAAAAAAAAATACAGACATACAGGCAGATAAACAGACACATACACAAACATCTTGCCTTTTATATATATATATATATATATATATATATATATATATATATATATATATTATCGATTTTCTGCACTATTTTAAGAACTGTAACCTCGAAATTTCTGGATATCGTTTCTTATATCTTTGTTATGAGTGTATTAAATTTTATTAAAATCGGACCACTCCTTCTATAAACCGATGTTTTCGACACACACACAGACACACACACAGACAAAGTTCCATTTATAAATAAGTTTAGATATGAGTTTTCTCGTAGTTTTCCTCGTCCTTAGTCACTGGCTCAATCCATGATATCCTCAGCATCCTTCTGTAGAATCCATTTCTGCTTCCTCAAGCTTCTCCTTCATCCTAGAGGAGATCGTCCGACATTCAATGTCAAACAGAAAAGCAGATATCACATAGAACTCTAGCAATCCAGCACTCTCTTCTTTGTTTCCAAAGAAATTTTCCTGGTTTTCAGTATTTTTTTTAATCATATCACCCCGAGCAAGGCGGTAACGCCACTGATGTGCAGGGGGCTACGTAAGAGTGAACAGATTGGGAAAGAGAAAGCCGGAAACCACATCCTAAAGAGGGAACAAGGGATGAGCCTCTTCACCTGTTCAATAGACGAGGGTGGAGTGTGAACCGGGCGATAATTTAGTCTATCTACTCCAATTGAAAAGAAATAAAAAAGAAAAGAGTGAAAAGGTTGAAAGAGAGAAAGCCGGAAACCACATCCTAAACAGGGAACAAGGGATGAGCCTCTTCACCTGTTCAATAGACGAGGGTGGAGTGTGAACCGGGCGATAGTTTAGTCTATCTACTCCAATTGAAAAGAAATAAAAAAGAAAAGAGTGAAAAGGTTGGAAGAGAGAAAGCCGGAAACCACATCCTGAACAGGAAACAAGGGATGAGCCTCTTCACCTGTTCAATAGACGAGGGTGGAGTGTGAACCGGGAAATGCGCCCTTGACCATGCCAATGCGTCTTAGGGTCTCAACATCGCACTTTCCATCCTCTGTCAGCACGCTTCCCAGGTATTTAAATTTCTTTATCTGTTTTATTTTAGTTTCTCCGACTTATAGTTGGCATTTTAGGGTTTTCTTTTTGCTGATGGCCATACATTTAGTTTTCTTGAAGTTTATCCTTATTTCTTGCTTTCTGTTGCTACGTTCTGTAGGAGGTCCTGCATTCTCCTTTCTGTGTCTGTTATCAGTGCTTCCGGCCTATCACGTTGAATACACCGGTTCTCGCTCGATCACCGAAGTTAAGCAACGTTGAGCCTGGTCAGTACTTAGATGGGTGACCGCTTGGGAATACCAGGTGCTGTAAGCGTTTAGTGACGGATGTGCGTGCTTATGGCCTATCACGTTGAATACACCGGTTCTCGCTCGATCATCGAAGTTAAGCAACGTTGAACCTGATCAGTACTTAGATGTGTGAATACCAGGTGCTGCAAGCGTATAGTGACGGATGTGCGTTGTGGTGCAGTGGATATCGGCTCGGAAAGAGAAATCGGTGGGCCGGGTTCGAATTCCAGTTGAATACCCTGTATTCACTTAAGCACTGGTACCCTTGGGAAAGGTATTAATCCGTCCATTCTCTCCAGTTATGGGTTAAATAACAAGGGTAGGACTTGGGGACCCTGCTCTTAAAAAGAAATCCCAATGAATCGTGAAAAATAAAAATGTGGAAAAAAAAAATAACCTTACCCAAAAATCATTGGTTATGCTTGGTTGTTTTTGAGGCTTAACGACCTATCAATCCTTATGGGATCATTTTAAAGTCATAACCAGTGATTTTCCTCTTCTCCTGTGCAACCAAAACATCTTGCATTCCAATAATGTAGCAAATAGAGATTAGGACGCAGGCCAGAGCCTGATCAACCTTGGCTGGGTCAACCTTGGGAGAAGGTATGATGTTTTTAAAGGACCAAAACCGTCAAAAAACCAGGGTAACATCACTGATGATGTGTCCTAACCGCATCTAAATGATGTATTTTTCAAATTCTTTGTAAAAAATCTTTGTAAAATATATATTTTTTTTACAAAAAAATTTTTGGAAAATATATATCAAATCTTTTCCGAAAATTGTCGAGCATCTCTATAACGTTATTATTATTATTATTATTATTATTATTATTATTATTATTATTATGACATTTTTCATCATTTTTTTTTTTTTTTTTGCGAGAAGACCTAAGGCAGGTCGTGGTGTGTTGTTATGGCTCCGTTTCATGTTTTTTCTATCTCCCATAACATCCCTAGCGTTACACAGACAAAGTTCTCCTCAGTGTGTGGGCTGTACTTAACCCTCTAGGGCCATTCGTATCATATTAGTGGGGGATCTGTTTATTACTGCATAACAATATAGAACTGATCCCCCACTTTATGACAAGTAGAAGCCTTAATCATATTATATTATTAACCCTCTAGGGCCATTCGTATCATATTTGATACAGTATGAAAACAAGCCTTGAAAGAAATATTTTCCTGAAAAATTTTTTAAGAGAAATATTTTATAAATTTCAAATGAAAGCAGTACTGACTGCTCAGTCAATGAATACCAAATGTTTCCTTATAGGGAAATACCAAATGTTTCCTTATAGGGAAATACCAAATGTTTCCTTATAGGGAAATACTGTATCAAATATGATACGAATGGCCCTAGAGGGTTAACAAGACAATTTTTTGTATATCTCTTGAGCTGAGGTTTCCAGAGATTCTTTTAATGTGTTGTTTTGTTCCATTTTTTATCATTCCAAGTGCACCTACTATCACTGGCACGATTCTTGTTTTCAATTTCCACATTTTTTGTATTTCAATTTCCAGGTCTTTATATCTTGACAGTTTTTCGAATTCCTTGGTTGCTATGTTACAATCCGCTGTACAAGCCATATCAATTAATAGACAAGTTTTTTGTCTTTTTAGTTTTTAGCAATAATGTCTGGCCTGTTTGCTTCAATTTTTCTTCCTGTGTAGATGGTGTAATCCCATAGATTAGTGACATCTTCTATTTCTGTAACCGGTGCTGGGTGATGTTCATACCAGTGTTTGTTTACATATTTTTCATGCTGTTTGCACATTGTCCAGTGTAAATATTACCCCAATCATTATTATTATTATGTCATTTTTTCATCATATTTCGATTTCTGCTTTGGTCTCACTACCAACCAAGTCTGCGGGGAGACCTAAGGCATGTAGTGGCGTGTTGTTATGACTCCATTTCATGTTTTTCTATCTTCCCTATCATCCCTAGCATTACATAGATAAAGTTCTCCTTAGTGTGTGGGCTGTACTTAATAAGACAATTTTTTGTATATCTCTTAAGCTGGGGTTTCCAGGGATTCTTTCAATGTGTTGTTTTGTTCCATTTTTCATCATTCTAAGTGCACCTACTATCACTGGCACAACTCTTGTTTTCAATTTCCACATTTTTTCTATTTCAATTTCCAGGTCTTTATATTTTGACAGTTTTTCAAATTCCTTGATTGCTATGTTACAATCCGCTGGACAAGCCATATCAATTAATAGACAAGTTTTCTCCTTCTGGTTTTTAACAATAATATCTGGCCTGTTTGCTTCAATTTTTCTGTCTGTGTAGATGGTGTAATCCCATAGAATGGTTACATCTTCTATTTCTGTAACCGGTGCTGGGTGATGTTCATACCATTGTTTGTTTACAGCTTTTCCATAATGTTTGCACATTGCCCAATGTAAATATTGCCCAATTCTATCGTGGCGATTTTTATATTCATTTGGAGCAAGCACAGAACAGCCTGAGATTAGGTGGTCTATTTTTTCTTGGTGTTTATCACAAAACCTGCATTTTGGATCCATATTATTATGCATAATATTTGCCTGAAAGTTTCTAGTGAAAAGACTTTGGTCTTGTGCTGCAAGAATAAAGCCTTCAGTTTCAGACTTTAATCCAGATGCACGTAACCATCGATGAGTATTAACTTTGTCAACATTGGATTTATTGGCACGTTCTGGATATTGGCTATGCAGAGGTTTGTCTTGCCAGCGCTGTTTCATCTGTTCAAGAGCTTTATCTTTGGCTTTCATTTTCATATTTTTTACCGCAATAGTTGGTTCTTGGCTTCTGTTTTGCTTTTCTACAGAATCTACGAACTGTAAATCTTGTTTGTATTTACTGCCTTCTTTTATTATTGAATATTTTTTCTTTCTTTCTTCATGTTGCCTTACTAATTGTATCATCCAATCCTTTGTTGTTTCTATGTATGTTAGTAAGCCAATAGTTGTTGTCTTGTATGACAATTCCAGCTGAATAAGACCCCTTCCACCTTCTTTACGGGGTATGTATAGACGGTCTACATCAGCCTTTGGATGATGCATCTTATGCTTAGAAAGAAGCTTTCTTGTTTTAGCATCCATTCGCCTGATGTCGTTTAGAGTCCAGTTTAAGATGTTAAAGCTATATTGGACAACTGGGATTGCAAGGCTATTAATGGCCATAACTCTGGCCATATTATTATTATTATTATTATTATTATTATTATTATTATTATTATTATTATTATTTCTACCTCTAACCCATAGCTACCATCGGAGATAAAGTAACAACAAATATGTTAAATACACTATCGCTTTTTTTATAGTGTGGTTCACTCTGTACCAAGATCAGTAGCAACTCGATATAGAGGCCTAGTTTATATGGATATATCGTGAAGAGAACGGTTAACCCTAGACTAAAATCGTTATGATCGAGTAAGCATCCTCTTGGGAGTCAGTTTCGCAAAGCAGGAAGAGGATTATAGAGTAAGAGGCTCAGTTTATTATTATTGTTTTATCATGGTTTTACCCCAAGCAAGGCAGAACAGCCACTTCTGCGCAGGATGGGGGCTACATAGGAGGAGTGCAAAACGAAAGAGGAACAATATAGAGGGCGTGTCGGACATTAGATACCAGAAGGATGTCAATAGTGGTGTGAGGAGAGTTATTTGAGAGTAGAGCACAATGAAAGAAGAACAAGATATAGTGGGTGTCGGACCTGAAAGAGACTACCACCACCTTTAAATTTGTTGCCTTGCATTTTTTTATTTTTTTTATTTTTTAGCGCAGTCGTATCGGTTATTCCATAAAGTTTCCAATTATCAAAAAAAAAATAAAAATAAAAATAAAAAATAAAAAATTTGAAAAAATGTCAATATTTAAATAATTTTAGGGAGGGCTCATTTTCTCATAAAACGTTATAGTAAATCGATCCTCCATTTTGGAACCACTTGAGTTGGAGTCGCTTTGTTTTTTTTTTTTTGTTTTGTTTTTTTTTTGGTGATGGGACGAGTTGTTGCTCTAGTTTTTGTCTTTTTCAAGTTTTTTTTTAGTTCTTACGATGGCATCTTCCTCGGAAACTCCAAGAATGGCTTTATTCAAAAATTTCGCAAAGGATTCAGTTGTTGAATATGCGCAAGTAAAAAAGTTAATTGCAGAGGATCGATTTAAGGTTGAATGAAAAACTGAGTCCCCCCCACCTACCCTAAAATTGTTTAAATGTTGAAATTGTTACAAGTTCTTTTTGTCAATCGGAAAGTTTAGGGTTTAATCGATAAGATTGCACTGAAAAAAGTAAAAAAAAAAAAAATTATAATCAATAAATTTACAGGTAGTGGTAATGCCGTCCCGGGCTGTGGTTCCAAAATGGAGGATCTATTTTCTATAACGTTTTATGAAAAAATGGGCCCCACTAAAATTGTTTAAATATTGAAATTTTTCCAAATTTTTTTTTTTTTTGTCAATCGGAAAGTTTAGGATGTAATCGATAATATTGCACTGAAAAAAGTAAAAAAAAAAAAATGAAATACAACAAATTTAAAGATGGCGGTGGTCTCCTTCAGGTTTGTCGGTAGGAGTTTTGAGTTTGAGTTTTGTTTTACGGCAAAAAGGTGGAGTTTTAAGTTTTTTAATGTTTGGTTATTGTGAGAAAATTGATTTAGTCAGATTTTGATTAAATTCTTTTTGTTTTTATTCTTTCTTATTTTAGAAAACTGAAAATGTCTTCTAGTTTTGTATTAAAACATGTTTTGCTAAGGATAATTTTTTTCTTCAAAAATGTGTTATGGGAATAATTTTTTCTTCAAAAATGATTTGTTGGTAATATTTTTCCTTCAAAAATGTATCTTTTTCTAGAAAAGTTTTTTTATATGTATATGTTTCTATAAAAGTGTATTTTTATACTTTCATAGTGTTTTGACCCCAGTTTGGAAGTTAACTATTTGTCCATAGCTGGGACCCTAACAGGTGCTACCACTCTGGGTTAGTGTGGACCTGAGAACAACAGCAATTAAATGGTGGTTCTAAGCTCATCACAAACTCACAATCAGAAGCCTTGCTGCCGGATGCAGTTTACTATCATGCCCAGGACCAAAAGGATAAGAGAAAGGTGGGGGTGAAAGAGATAAGAGATGGCATTTGAAGTTGTACTTAGACTCTTGGAGATTGTTGCTTTCAAGTATGCGGAAGGGGGTTCCACGGACAGAAAGTGCGAGAAAAGAAGCTTTTAAAGTAGAAGTGAATGCTATATTTGACTTATTTTAACCGTGATAAAGATGGGAGCTAGTTGCTAGTCTAGTAGCTCAAGCAAATTCGGGCAGAGGAGGCATTAGAGAGCTAAGCTTGTCAAAGCAGAAGCCGTGAAAATATTTGTAAAAGAGGCAGAGAGAAGCCACATATCACTGGTGAGAAAGTGTATGGAGTCGAGCAGCCAGGTTGGGGTCGATTACATTGCAGATTCTCTTTTGAATTGTTGTAAAGAAACGCGAAATGAATCGCAGTGACGCCCGACAAGATATGACAACAATATTCAATGCACGGAGGGGTGGTAGATTTGTATACGTGTTGTGGAGTTATTTTCGTAGTGGAGGTTAGTAATTGAGCCAAAGTCGGTCCTAATAGGTTCGACATACAAAGCGTTAGGAACTTGATATAATATGTATTATATATTATGTAATCTTGCCAAGTCGATGACTACTTTCGTATTCGACTAACTGTCGACTACTATCGTCCAACATCAACTGACCCTCGTTCCTCTTACTACTCCTACTTAAATTAAGTGGGAGAGTCTATTCACTATAGAATAGGTGTGTTTCACCATATTAATATGTGCAAGATGTATTCTGACGAGAAAAACAGCTTGGCCCTAAACAGTGACCTAATCTTCCTAGCAGTAGATTTAGCTATTGATTCAATGTAGTCGTTCCACTTGAGATCGGCTGAGAGAGTGAGGCTGAAGAGGCCCGGTGTATTGCTTTTAGGGAGACTAGCGTGATCTATGCTGATGAGAGGTAGGAAAGATTGTCTATAGTGGTTAAAAGGCAGCAGCTTTGTTTTGGAGTCATTAAAATTTACGAGCCATTTCTTACCATAGATTTGAGGTCCTTTTCAGGATCAGCGGGCAGGTTTGTTTTGTCAGCCTTGACAGTTTTCTTATTGAGGTGAGAGTAAATGATAATGTCATTAACGTAGATCCATACTTGGGATCTGATGACATTAGGGAGATCGTTGATGAAAATCAGAAAAGGCGTAGGACGTAGAATAGAGCCTTGAGGGATACCTGCGTTATGCGGATATATGGTGAAGTGTTGTGGAATAGTTTTCGCACTGAAGGTTATAATCGTGCTATGTCGGTTGCTAATCAACTTAACGCAGCCAAAATATTAGGAACTTTGTAATCTTCCACGGTAAGCACACTCCTTAGTATTCGGCTAACTGCCGACTAGTATCAACTGTCCTAGTCCAACTATGTCCAAACTGGAACTAACTAATAGTTCTACTGAACTCCAATAGAACTCTACAGAACTCTATAGAAATTCTAAGAACTCCTAAGAACTTCTGAAGAAATTCTCGAGTTAACTTCCTGTTAACTCTTTTATTTATATAGGAGGGAGAGTTCATTATCTTAGGAATAAGTGTGTTTCACCATAACATGAAGATAACGGTTAACTCTAGACTTAACGGTTAACTCTAGACTTAACGGTTAACTCTAGACTTAACGGTTAACTCTAGACTTAACGGTTAACTCTAGACTTAACGGTTAACTCTAGACTTAATCCATAGATTAAGACTGGAGGGACCGAGTAAGTATTCACTAAGGAGTCGGGTTTACAAAGCAGGTTGAGGGTTGCAGAGTAAAAGACCCAGTTTATGTAGAGAAATGGTGAAGATAACGGTTAAACCTAGACTTGAACAGATTAAGAGTTTATTGAACGAGTAAGCATTCAATAGGGAGTCAGTTTCTTTCACAAAGCAGTTGGAAGAGTGCAGAGTAAAAGTCACAGTTTATGTAGATATATGGTGATTATAACTGTTAACCCTAGACGTGAACAGATTAAGATTAAGAGTGTATTGAACGAGTAATCATCTCTTTGCGAGTCGGTTTCACCGAGGTAAAATTTTTACAGCATAATTTTGGCAGCTGGGATGCAGTCGCCCTATCACCGGCGTGACGTAGCTTTTCCGTGCCTCTTCTATAAATACTGTCACGGCTTCTGCTTCAATGAACTGGGATCACTGGTGCCCCCTAGGTATGAATTTACACGAAATACTAGAATAGCAACTAGGTCCCACCCTTTTACAGTGAAACCGATAAATTTTAACCACAATTTATACTCTAACAGCTTCTTTTCACGCACTTCCCGCCTCTGGAATTCCCTTCCATATAGTTGCTTCCCCGACAGCGACAATCTCCAGGAATTAAAAAATCAATAGACATCTCCTATCAACTAACTCGCATCCATTCTCTCAAGCTCTTTTTTCATCTATTCCACCCCCTTCCTCGGTATCCTCATCTTTTTATTACCCTCCTCCTGACATTTCTTATAACTAAACCCACTTTATCATCACTTTCCTCTATGTAACCCGCTGCGCAACAGTAGCAGTAGAATGCCTTGCTTGGGGTGAGATGATTTAATAAGAAATTGGCCCAATTTTTCTGGATTCTAGCAGTATAGCCCTGCGTTTCTCGGGTGTAATGAAAGCTTTAAAAGTAATCCATGGTCCTGGAGCTCAGACTCTTTGAACGTTGACACGAAAGGCTGAAAAGCAATAGTTGTTTCTAGTTAAAGCGAAACCGTAGACTGAAAGAAAAATGAATGGATGGATGTCAAATTTTGATTTCCTGGTATCGATATAAAATGAGATTTTTTCGTCGTAAACTGAATTTTGAAGGCTAAATAAGTCCTCTGAGTAAATGGTATCATGGCTGAAACTAAGAACTACAATTTTACCCACTTGGAGCCAAACCCGAAGCAAAAACTTAAATAAAAGGGCTGAAAAAAATACAGGCTTACAGGCAGATAAACAGACACACACACAAACGTCTTGCCTATATATATATATATATATATATATATATATATATATATATATATATATATATATATATATATATATATATATATATATAATCGATTTTCTCTAATATTGTAAGAACTGCAACCTTGAAACTTCTAAATATCGTTTCTTATGTCTTTGTTTATTAGTGTATCAAATTTGATTAAAATCGGACCACTCCTTCTCGGACTCGATTTTTTCGATTATCGATTTTCGATATTTATCGGGGGTACCTCGACACAAAGCCTAGCTAAGAACACTCACAGACACTTATAGTACAATTGTGTAAATTTTCAAGAAAATCGGTTCAGCCGTTTCGGAGTCTATAGGTAACGGACACACACACACATACACACACACAGACAAAATTCCATTTATAAATAAGTTTAGATTTAGATTTTGTGTTGCTTTTTTTTGCTGATGACAAATTTTTGTGAAAGAAGCTGACTCCCTATTGAATGCTTACTCGATCAATTCAATCTGAAGCTGTTCAAGTCTAAGGTTAACAGTTATAATCACCATATATCTACATAAACTGTTACTTTTACTCTGCAATCTTCCAACTGCTTTGTGAAAGAAACTGACTCCCTATTGAATGCTTACTCGTTCAATACACTCTTAATCTGTTCACGTCTAGGGTTAACCGTTATTAACCGTAAATAGCTTAGGAGATCTATGTTTAACAGAAAAACATAAGACATTGAAATTTCCATGTCAGAATCTACTTTTTAATAAACGTAGAGAAATCATTAGTATGTGTCGTCACAGGAATAAATTTAAATTGTAATAATTACCTTATTCTTCCATTTAGTCACAATAGTTTTTATTAAAAATTTGGCGAAGCAGTATCCTTTCCCTCGTACCTACCACTACTAACCCAAAAGTCAAGCCACATGCCTCCCACTATCAAAAGAGAAATTACTACTAATATTCTTCTAGATTAACCCTATAATAGCCAATATTCCCCCACTTCGAAATAAAAATAAAAACGAAAAATAAAATTCGGTTAAAAGTTGTTGACACTGACGGTCAGTGTCAACAACTTTTAACCGAATTTAGGGAGAAAAAAGGAAAAAAGGAATAAAAAAACATGTAAAAAGTATGTAGAAACTACTTGCGAAATTTCAATGTGAATCGTTATTCTGATTAGTTAAAAGGAACACACACAAAATTTTTATATCTTCCCACATACATAAATAGCAAACTATGGTCTTTTGTATTTAAATGTAAATCATTTACACAACCAACTTCCAACATTGGCTGATGATGAGATACTATCTCGAAACATAGAAATTTCCGTGTCGCAATGTACTTTTAATTTATAATTATATGATTATATTAAGCTCTATAATATTTACTGTATTCAGCACTATTTATAAAAAAAAAATAAATTCCAGGGGACTCAAAACTTTGGATCCTGTTCACATATATATATATATATATATATATATATATATATATATAGAGAGAGAGAGAGAGAGAGAGAGAGAGAGAGAGAGAGTTTTTGTGGTACAGAACTTGAGTATTCCATTGAGAGTTATAATTTTTATGTAGGAGGATATAATGGAGATAATATATATATATATATATATATATATATATATATACTAGCAATATATATGTATGTATGTATATATATATATATATATATATATATATATACTAGCAGTATATATGTATGTATCTCTCTCTCTCTCTATATATATATATATATACTAGGAGTATATATGCATGTATGTATGTATATATATATATACTAGCAGTATATATGTATGTATGTATATATACTAGCAGTATATATGTATGTATATATATATATATATATATATATACTTGCAGTATATATGTATGTATGTATATATATATATATATATATATATACTAGCAGTATAGATCTATGTATGTGTATATATATATATATATATATATATATATATACTAGCAGTATATATGTATGTATGTATGTATGTATAGCAGTATATATGTATGTATGTATGTATGTATGTATGTATAGCAGTATATATGTATGTATGTATGTATATACATATACTGCTATCAACACACACTTCTTAGGACAACACACACTTCTTAGGAAAACACTTGTTGAAAATACGCATATACTTAGACAAGAAAATAATAAACGGAAACTTAAAATTCTAGAAGCTATCTACATACATCAAACAGTTTAAACCTAGCCTAAATAAAATCAATTTCGACACCTCTCCTAACATACTTCAATGCCTATAATCGACGGGAGAGGTCATAGTTATTATACTTACCCCCTACACCATAGTAGTAGCAGTTCCCAGACCAATCCCTCATGCCACTATACACTCAACTGAACAAAAAACCCACTGCCACCATTCCTTCTCGGCCTACAGCCATGTGCGACACAAAAAATGGACCTGTCTAATTCTCTCTGTATAACTCCACTCTGTTAATAATTTAAATGTTCTATGTTCACTGAATATTAAATGTTCATCCTTTGATAATGGCTTATGTAAGACGAAAGCTCAGACCTGATAAAAAATTAACAGTTATTGCGATTTCTTGTCGTCTTTCCATGACAACACTATCAAGCTAATCAGATCATACGAACGGATCTTACACAAAATAAATAGACAGAACTTGTCTATATTGTTCAATGAAACCTGTATTAATGAAAAAATGCTGCCAAAATACACACACACACAATATATATATATATATATATATATATATATATATATATATATAAAACAACCTGTTCTGCTCCCGCTTGTCAAAGGTTTTTATTGGGAGAACTTGACGTAAAATATAAGAGTTGTGAGAAATGAAATGTTCCATGATGAAAAGGGGGAATGAATTGCTAGACACTGATCAGGGCAAGACCCAGAAAACAGTTTCGTTCCTTACACAACGATGGTCTGCAAGACCTGATGTAAACAGCGTCTAGCATACATGATTGTGTCATACACATATTTTATTTGAAAATCGTCCATCGCTTGATACTTGTAAACATTGTTTCGTTACATTTTGAACAGAAATGTACGTACCTACTCTCAATTACCGAAAAAACAGGATACCATGATCTAAAAAGGGGTCAAATTTAATACAAACAAAGTTTTATCATCAAAATGTTTATGCATTTTTAAGAGGAAAGATTAAATTTTGTTGTCATTTTTTTTTTTTTAATTTAATCCGTTCTATCATGTTCGAAATTTCAGTTAAAATTTCTTTTTTTGTTTTTCGTCACATTTAGGTAATATGACTAGGATGTGCGTTGTGGTGCATTGGATATCGGCTCGGAACGAGAAATTGGGAAGCCGAGTTCGAATTCCAGCCGAATTCATTGCATTCACTTATGCGCAAATACCCTTGGGAAATGTATTAATCCGCCTATTCCTTCCAGTTATGGGTTAAATAACAGGACAGATTGGGTTCTATAGCCTTGGTCGGCGACTAGTCTACCGCAGAAAGCAATGGCAACCTACTGCGGGATAATCTTCTGCCCAGTCAGTCATGTCTCTTTCGAGACATGATCGCCCAAGCGTGTATCATGTATGGCACTTAACTGACTGACTATTAAGAAAACGTAATATTATGCAAGTCGTTTTTTGTCGTTGAAAGACTTTAATTTAAAAATTCTTGCAAAACTCAAATAATTATCTGATTTAATAAAACTTTTAGGACTTATTTACAAATGATTGGTTGGTTGTTTTGTTTTATGACATATCAACCCCGGCGAGTCATTTATTGCCAACTAAATTTTATTTATTTATTGTTGGTAATACCTTTTTATTTCAACAATTTATTGTTGTGTTTATATAAGTTTTTGTGTCTAGTAATACTTTCTTCTTTTCGAGTACAAAGATTCATTGGGATTTGTTTTTAAGGGCAGTGTGCCCAAGTCCTACCCTGTTATTTAACCCATAACTGGAGGAAAGAGATGGATTAATACCTTTCCCAGGGTACCAATGCTTAAGTAAATGCAGGGTATTCAACTGGAATTCGAACTCGGCTTCACAACGCACATCAGTTACTAAACGCCTACAGCACCTGGTATTCCAAAGCGGTCACCCATCTAAGAACTGACCAGGCTCAACGTTGTTTAACTTCGGTGATCGAGCGTGAACCGGTGTATTCAACGTGATATGGCCGTAAGCCTACATATAAATGAAATTATTTATGCAATTATTATTTTTAGAAAATTTTGAAAAAAATATATTTCTTTTACATCTGTTACCTCAACTGGAATTCGAACTCGGCTCACCGATTTCTCCACTTCAACTAATTGCATAAAACATATAGAAATGCATTATCTATACCAGTGTTTTTTTATTAGTTAAATGCAAGACTCATTGGGGAATGTAAATCATGTATTTTTTTGAATATTTAAGCCGAATGGTAAAACCAAAAATGCATTAAAACTACGCTATTTTTTTTAATGAAGATAAACTTTTAATTGATTTTATAAATAATATAATTTTAGGATATATTCTGAAGAAGAAAACAAATTTCGATGAATAATGAATTTATATAAGAATTGTTTACTTTTTTTCTTTCCTAATTAAAGTTTCAAGCATCTTTTAAATTTTATCCAGTTACACAGACTTTGGTTATTAATTTATTAAAAAAGACTTTATTTACAAATCGATAATTCAAAAGCTTAATACAAATAATTTAGAATTAAGATTTTAAAAATAATTTCTAATTTTTTTTATCTATGTTAAACTTCACATTTCTTTTTTACTATGGAAACTTATAAGAGACTTATCATTAAAAAGTCACATGTTTTAAGGGTTGTTCCCCTTACGAAATGTCAAATTGGGTTATGGCAATTTGGTAACCATTCTTTCAGACTGATTGATAACAGGTGCTGTCATCGCCTACTTTAAAGGTCAACGAATCAGACAAAATTGTGATTATGAAAATCTTTTATTCTAAATGTCATGCCATAAACAAGTAATATTTGGTTCAGATCAAATTAATTTAACTTTAAATTTGCTAATTTTCCAAAAATAACGAGTGAGAGATGTATATTTTATTTTTCCAAGATTTTTAAAATCGAGAATTAACTTTTGTTTAAAAAATAGGCAAAAAAATTAAAAATTTTAAAAAATGTCAAAATTTTATATTCCAATGAATATAATTTCTGTTTGAAATACACCAGAGTATTTTGCTTACTGGAAATAGTAAATTTAATCACTTAGCCTTCAATTAAGTTAAAAGTAAAGTTTCAAGAAAAAGTTTCTTTATTTTTAAAAATTCGATTTAAAGCTTAGGTATCGAAAATAGAGTGGAGGTGCCATATTGAAGTGTATTTCGTTTTGCCATTCACATACACTGCCGGCCATAATTATTAGGTCGCCCCAGATTAAAAAGAAAAAAATTATATACTTCATATTATTTTTAGTATTTATTGCCAAGTGGATAATTTTAAATGAGAATAGAAGTTTTCTTTTGTTAATACTACAAATTAACATGTGCATCAAATGAACTGTTCTGGTGTCCAGTTTTTGTGCTCTCTTCCCCATGCTAGTCTCTTATTAGTTGGCCGAAGCAAAGGCTTTTTGGCTGCCTTGTAAAAGTAATAATAACAAAAGAACCATTCTATTTTCATTTAGAATTATCCACTTAAAAATAGTATGAAATACATAATTTCTTTTAAAAAAAAACTGTAGTTTTCTAATAATTATGGCCGGTAGTGTATATTCTGGGGACCAACAAAGTATAATTGGACTTGAAAAAAATTTATTTCTGTTGAAGGCGAAATAGAACAGGCAATGATTTCACTCAAAACTGACTCATAAATGGTGAAAGAAGAGATATACACTACCGGCCATAATTATTAGGCCACCTCAGTCTTTACAAAAAATTATGTATTTCGTACTATTTTTTAGTATTCATTGCCAAGTGAATAATTGTAAATGAAAATAGAATAGTTATTTTGTTAATACTGCACAATAACATGTGCATCAATTGAATTAATAAATATTTAATAATTACCAATATAGCAGTTTTATCAATCAAAAATAAAAAAAATTAAGGTGATTCAGACGAGTTCATCTTTGCTTCCTTGCCTTGTAAAATTCTGCAAAGTAATAATAGCAAATAACCATTCTATTTTCATTTACAATTATCCACTTGGCAATAAATACTAAAAATGATGTATTTCATACTATTTTTTAGTATTTATTGCCAAGTGAATAATTGTAAATGAAAATAGAATGGTTCTTTGGTTAATATTGCACAATAATATGTGCATCAAATGAATTTATAAATATTTAATAATTACCTATATTGCAGTTTCATCAATGAAAAAAATGGAGAAAATTTAGGGTGATTCGGACGAGTTCATCTTTGCTTCATTACCTTGTAAAATTTTGCAAAGTAATAATAACAAAAGAACCATTCTGTTTTCATTTAGAATTATCCACTTGGCAATAAATACTAAATATTGTATTAAATACATCTTTTTTTTTAAAACTGGGATGGCCTCATAATTATAGGCGGTAATGTATATATATATATATATATATATATATATTAATGTTATCGACAGATAAACACACTTAATTCATCTGTAATTTATACACGCTTGACACATACATTATTTTCGCATACATTCATTTACCTTTAAAATAAACTTCTATTGCCTTTATTACAGGTGGCATACATATAAACAGGTATAAGATGTGTCTATATTTAAAATGTTTATCTGCTGCTTTATTGCATGTGACTTGTATCTAACTAAGGAAATCAAACCTCAATCAACATTCTGTCTCTTTGGGTAAAAAAAAAAAAAAAAAAATTAATCAATCATCTAGTCAAATCTCTTAAGAAGCTTATTAAACTGAAAGTGATTCCGAAATGAATTCTGGATTTATAATCGTTTAATAGAGAGAGTTTCCTTCTCTATACATCATATTGCTCTGGATAATATTAATTGAACTCTCTATTTTTATCTATACAATTTTATATTAATTGGATAAATTTTTGGGATTATCCTCTCCGTTTTTACAGGTTTGTCATTATTTCCTGTTTTTCTCTCTCTCTCTCTCTCTCTCTCTATATATATATATATATATATATATATATATATATATATATATATATATATATATTTTAAATCCTGTATCTTTTTATTCCCTTTAAAAATAATTATGCCTTTTTAAGTAAAGGCCTTTTTCTAATACTTCAACGTTTTGGGGAAGTTAGGTTTTTGAATATGTCCAGCGTCTGTAATATATAAAAAAAATTTTCTTTCTTTGCTTTTCTTTTTCCCTCCCTTCCTTCCTTTATCTCTCTTATCTCCCACCTTTTTTCCGTGTTGCTTAACCTTACATCAATTCAACACGGCCGTCCGTTAATTTTTTTCTCTTTCCTTTTTTTGCGAACCCAGACGATGTCAATTTTTTCTTTTCTTGGTTATTTGTTTTTATTTTGTTTTATCTTTTTCTTTTTCATTTCTATTTTCTTTTTGAATTTCTTTGCAAATCTATTTATAAAGGAAAATTAGACTGATTTTTCTCCAGTTTCTGAAAGGATTTTCTGCTGCTGAGGTGATGTGTTATCCCCCGTGGGGATTTTCACATCGAAATGGTCATTCAACATCACTGAATTAATCCTTTTTTAATTTAATTTTTGCTCTGTAATATTTTATTACATGGAGCTCTCTTCCTGTATCATTTTTTAATATTAAAATAAAATTTTTAATATTAATTAGGATCGGGTTTTTGGAATTTACCTTCCTGCTTTTTTCACTTGGATTAAAGTATCTGAATTAATATATATATATATATATATATATATATATATATATATATATATATATATTATAAATTAAAATAAATTTTCACAATTCAAAAATGTTGTATGAACATTTCAACATGAAATCCCTAAGAGAGATCTCATGCCTCCTCAGCAACAGTGGGTCTATATTCAAAATGAGAATAAAAATAAGATTAAAAAGAGAAATAAAAAAATCAAAAAACATAAAGAAATAAAAAAATATAAAAAAAATAAATAACGGTTAAAATTTGAGAAATATACGTCACAAAAATTTTTTTTTGAAAATCAGTTTATTTTGGGTTTTTACTTTTGGATAGAGTTGTAAGTGAAGAGATGGGAAATTTGGCATGTCTAGTTTAATAAACGAAAAGGGTTAAGGAAAGGAAGTCGTTAAATTGAGAATTGGGTTAAACAAAACAGAACACAAAGGGAAGGGGCGGGATATAAAAAATGTATAGAGAAAAAATAAAGAAGGGGAAAAAAGAAAAAAAAGAAAAAGAAAAAATTTCAAATACAAACGCTCGATATGAGTCAAACAAATTTAACTTTAAATGTTTAAAGGGGTTAAAATTTTAGAAAAAAGGGACTTACTAGAAAAAGTATATTTAGAGGAAAAATACAAATAAGATTTAAGAAAATTTAATAAGTTAATTTAATTAAAGATATTTTTAGGTATAGACAAACTAAATAACAACTAAAGAAAATTATAAATTTAAAAAAAATTAATCTTAAAAAAACAAAAAATTTTATGTAAATTTAAAAAAAAATATTATGTATATATATATATATATATATATATATATATATATATATATATATATATATAGGAAAAACTACTAAAAAGTTGTAAGTTTAAAAATGTATTTTTGACACTAATTGTTTATTTCTATTATATATATATATATATATTTGACATTTCAGACCGGCCTCGGCCTTTCATCAGAAACAAATGATTTTAAAATTTAAACTAGAAGCGTCCGTCGTGAGGAGTGTCTGTCTTCTATGCCTTATAAAATTTTGCAAAGTAATAATAACAAAAGAACCATTCTATTTTCATTTAGAATTATCCACTTGGAAATAAATACTAAAAACACTATGAAATGAAATACATCATTTCTTTAAAAAAACTGGGGTGGTTTAATGATTATTGCCAGTCGTGTGTATATATATATATATATATATATATATATATATATATATATACACAAGCTGTCCATAAAGTTCCTGTGCACTTTAAAAAATGTATAACTTTATTTGTATTTGCGAAAAAAGGGTTTGTAAAAAGGATTAGAAAAAAGTAAATCTATATTTTTTAAGGTTTTATTAAAATTTTATTTAAGTTTCCACATGTCTTCCATCATTAGTAATACAAAGGCTAATACAATTTTGCAGTTCACGGAAAGCATTTACTATCTAATTTACAGAAATGTCTGAAATCACATTAGTTATTTTAGCTTTCAAATCTTCTAATGAACTCGGTTTGGTTAAATACAGAATAATTTTCACGTCCCCATAAAAAATCTAATGGAGTCAAATCTGGAGAACGTGGAGGTCAATAAAATGGTGCACCCCTTCCGATTCATCTAAAAATTGTTGCCAATTTTGTGGTAAAGTATTACTCAATAACTATACTTAAAACTAAGTACATTAAACTTTATAATATTTTTACACATTATTTTTATCAGAAATACTAATAAAGTTATAAATTGTTTAAAGTGCTCATGGACCTTATAGACAGCCTGTGTATATATATATATATATATGTGTGTATGTATATATATATATATATATATATATATATATATGTGTGTGTGTGTGTATGTGTGTGTGTGTGTGCGTGTGTGTGTGTGTGTGTGCGTGTGTGTGTGTGTATTAGCCTCTCAACTGTTTCTGTAGCATCTCTACCGTACCCGATTGTCAATATCAACATGTCTATCTATCTCCGTCAGTCCATATCGATTTCTCTATTCTCAAATAATCTCTTCCATTTTTTTCCTTTCTCTGGGGATAATTTTGAGTCGAACTGGAATTGTTGCCTTTCCTGAGGAATTGAATTCATCCAAAATCTGGTAAAGAAAAAAATGGATAAAATAAACGGCAAAAAAAAAAATTAAATTTTTTGAGAAATTATTACCATATACGATAGTTTCTGAAATTCTCGGTAAGAATTTCGAGCCTCCCTTTTCAGTGTTTACTAATGAAACGCTAAAATGAAAGTGTCACTCAGTCACCATTCCTTAGCGAGCGTCTTTTGATAGGAAGACAGATTTTGAAATGATTGCAGACGATGTCAGAATCGTCGACGAAAAATATCAAATATTTCGTCTCCGCAGTGGGTAAAATGCTTTCGCCATTGCTTGACAGCACTTCAGCTTTCAATAATAGTAAACGTCCATTTTCTTTTATTCCAGATTCTGTCTGTAATTCTTTCTTTCAACAAAACTTACGGTCTGTCAACCACGTTTTATAAGACTTCTCTTTCTTTCTGTTTTTTTTTTAAAGAATTTTTATCACTCATACCCATCCAAAATCTATCTATCTATCTATCTATCTATCTATCTATCTATCTATCTATCTATCTATCTATCTATCTATCTATCTATCTCAAGTTTGTTTCTATCTATCTATCTATCTATCTATCTATCTATCTATCTATCTATCTATCTATCTATCTAAACGAGTTCATATCCACTATATATATATATATATATATTCAATCCTGGCTAAAAGCAATCTGATGTCTAATTGTAATGATGAGCTGTGATACAGCGAAACGGATCTGTCTGCGGTTGACTATATATATAGTCATCTGAAGACATATCTGTTTCACTAATATATATATATATATATATATATATATATATATATATATATATATAGCTGTCAGTCCGTAAACGGTGAGGATAATCCAACAAGATTTCCTCAATATAAATTATTAATAGGTAAATTCATATAGAGAGCTCGATGGGTGTTAACCAGAGTGATATGAAGTTTATAAAGGAAAACTCAACATTAGTTATACTAATATTATGTGTTGAGTTTTCCTTTATAAACTATATATATATATATATATATATATATATATATATATATATATATATATAATAATAATAATAATAATAATAATAATTATTAAACCGACTCTGCGTGTATTCTAATCTCAAAATTTTATAGAAGGGACTTTCTAAGACCATGAATGACCAGCAGAATCTAAATCCGTTATTGTCCTCGGCTATAAAGCTTTGGGCAAAGAGGGGGAAAAAAAGAAAACTGCGTGGGACCGACAATACATACGGTTCCTCCCAGTAAAAAGAAAAAACCCTCTAACGGAACAAACAACCAGAAAAGAAAAGTGCTCGATACACACAACCGAAAAGTATTTAACTAGAAGGCAGTAACGCAGAGCAAACACACTAACAAAATAGCAAGATCGCCAAGACCTACCGCGGTTTCGCACAACGGCTCGTCAGGGCCGTTGTGCGAAACCGCGGTAGGTCTTGGCGATCTTGCTATTTTGTTAGTATATATATATATATATATATATATATATATATATATATCAGTCTGTTCATATCTGGATAAGAATCATGAAATAGTAGTAAATCAATCTACTGTTCAATAAAAAAAACTTAAATCTTTAAAAAGAAATACATATAGGCTAGGGTTATATAGGGAGTTTGGTGTTTTAAATCTTTATAAATATTTCAATAGCTAAACATTTTTAGATACAATTAAAAAAGTTTTCTCTAAAACAAAATGTATAAGTATTATTAAACATAGGTTTACGTTTACAAATATTAAAAAAAAAATCTGTCGCTTTCTGCGTCACGTGATGTAAACAATCTCTCTCCACGGACGCTCTCGCGAAATACGTTTCTAATTGAAATATTAAGATCATTTGTTTCTGATGAAGGACCGAGGACGGTCCGAAATATAAAATGTAATAAGAGAAATAAACAAATACTGTCAAAAAAATACATTTTAAAACTTACAACTTTTTAGTAGTTTTTCCTATACATATTAAGACAGTAGACGTGGATCATCACTATGTTATATATATATATATATATATATATATATATATATATATATATACATGTTACAATAATATTTAGCGATACTTTTGTATTAATCATTGTAAAATTAGAAATAAACGTTAGGGAACAGTAAATTTATTATATATATATATATATATATATATATATATATATATATATATACAATAATGAGAAAAAGGGCAATAATAAATTTACTGTTCCCTAACGTTCATTTCTAATTTCAACCACGATTTATTCGTCTCCTAATTTTGAAAATTGCGCGTTCATAAAAGATCCCTGTTACGTGAGTATTAAAAAAAGTGGTAAAATCAGTTGTTGTAAATCGACTGAAGACACCAAAAGGTAGAAACCTAGGTCGCGTAATAACGTTTTTACAAATGAAAAATATCCTAAATTTCTACAATATAATTGTATTGAACACTTTTTAATACAACTGTGTACTAGTTTTAATTATGACCATAAAATAATTATATATATATATATATATATATAGTCATCCACAGACAGATCTGATTCGCTGTATCACAGCTCATCAGTACGGTTAGACTCTGATTGCTTTTAACCTAGGTTTGAAACCCGACCGAATTGGCGGCAGTCGGCGATTTTACCTCTGACCTCTGGGCGCTGATTAGAAGAAGGCAGACCGTTTTGCGTGTATATTCTCATTATACACGCCCAATAGCCAGAGTGTTCTAATTTGTTACTGAATGAGAGATGCGTACATGCCAGAGTAGCTACTGTTCTTCAAAGTCTACCATTCTTCCAGAGTACTCAATCAGGGTGTGAGAGCGCATATATATATATATATATATATATATATATATATGTTTCATTAAATAATATAGACAAGTTTTGTCTATTCATTTTATGTAATTTTTTTCATATTCTCTGATAAGCTTAATAGCATTATCATTAAACAAAGAAAGAAAATTACAATATTAATACATAATTTTTAATAATATAATCTAAGCTTTCGGATTACATAAGCCATTTTCAAAGATGTCTATAACAATCTTCTTCTTCTTTTATGTGCCATGTCCTTTCATGACGTAGGCGATCATGGCTTTCCACATCTCCCTGTCCCTGGTGGCTCTTAGCACGCTTTCTCTTGCTGCACCATGCAACCCTCGTTCCGTCATCCACCTGATCAGGCCCTTCATATATGTTATTCGCTGCTTTCCCCTGTCTCTTTTTCCCTTTATCAGGTCTGTTAGTAATAGGTTCTCCAAGCCCTCTTTCCTCGTTGCATGTCCCAGGAGCTTCAGCTACCCCTCCCTGATGCTCAGTATTAATTTCCTTTTCGTTTCCATCCTTTCCAAAACCTCGTCATTGCTCACATGCTCAGTCCATGATATCCGCAGCATCTTTCTGTAGAACCACATTTTAGTTGTTTCAAGTTTTTCCTTCATCTTCGAAGATATTGTCCAACATCCACTGCCATATTGAAGAACCGACATCACATAGCAATCCAGTACTCTTCTCTTTGTTTCTAGTGAAATTGTCCTGTTTCTTAATACTTTACTCAACTTCTGGAATGCCTCTTTCGCCATGCCAATTCGTCTTCGGATCTCAGTGTCGCACTTTCCGTCTTCTGTTAGAACACTTATATGTCATCAATGCACAAATATTATTGTTGCTTGGAAGTCTTCCATGTAAACAAAAACAGTTTGTCATTATCGTTTGTCCGTGTTTAAATATATGTAATGTAATTGGACATCTTTGAAAATGTTCCCGAGATTAATGAAAATGAATTAACAAGTGACATATGTAATTTATTAGTTTGAACATTATTTTTAATCGATACTCGGATTTGATTAATTTTTTTGTTTTTAATTAATCAGCATATTTAAACATATAACTTTACCGGTGTGAAAGTTTAAGGGAAATTTTGTTAGGAAAATGGGTGTCATTCGGTAGGATTCGACCTTGCGACCTCTAAGAATGGAAAACAAAATATCTTCTCAAATTTATAAAAATAATGTTCACAAAAACAAATTAAAAACTTATATATATATATATATATATATATATATATAAACAAATGTTTGGAGGTACAAAATTTGTACACTACTTTAAAAACAAGGATTTTATTAGGTCTCAAGAGCTATTTCGTCCGACATCTCATCAGGAGAAAATCATTGGAATCACAAATAAAACAAAAAAACAGCAACGAAAATGAAGAGTCAAAGAAAGGCGGGGGAACGTTAAAAATAAATATACATATACATATATATATATATATATATATATATATATATATAATGAAGGGAGGAGGAATCGAGTGTATTAAATTTTGTTAATTTATTAGTTGGAGGATATTTTGTTTTTATTGCCCCTCGATAATTATTTTCACGCCATTTCTCTTCCACTCGATATATATATATATGTGGGTGTGTGTGTGTGTGTGTGTGTTTATTTATTTTTGAAGGAAAAAAAATAGCAGCAATACATTTTTGAATACGCAACTCTTTTCCAATCTTTTCCATTTTTTCTTTTTTTTTTTTCAATTGGAGTAGATAGACTAAACTATCGCCCGGTTCACACTCCACCCTCGTCTACTGTTTCAGGTCAAGAGGCTCAACCCTTGTTTCCTGTTTAGGTTGTGGTTTCCGGTTTTCTCTTTTCCAAACTTTTCACTCTTTTTTTTTTTTTTTTTTTTTCAATTGGAGTAGATAGACTAAACTATCGCCCGGTTCACACTCCACCCACGTCTATTGAACAGGTGAGGAGGCTCATCCCTTGTTTCCTGTTTAGGATGCGGTTTCCGGTTTTCTTCCAATTTTCCTTTTCCTCTTTTCTTTTTTTTTTTTTCAATTGGAGTAGATAGACTAAACTATCGCCCGGTTCACACTCCACCCACGTCTATTGAACAGGTGAGGAGGCTCATCCCTTGTTTCCTGTTTAGGACGCGGTTTCCGGTTTTCTCTTCCAATCTTTTCCTCTTTTTCTTTTTTTTTCAATTGGAGTAGATAGACTAAACTATCGCCCGGTTCACACTCCACCCACGTCTATTGAACAGGTGAGGAGGCTCATCCCTTGTTTACTGTTTAGGATGCGGTTTCCGGTTTTCTTCCAATCTTTTCCCTCTTTTCTTTTTTTTTTTTCAATTGGAGTAGATAGACTAAACTATCGCCCGGTTCGCACTCCACCCACGTCTATTGAACAGGTGAAGAGGCTCATCCCTTGTTTACTGTTTAGGATGTGATTTCCGGTTTTTCTCTTTTCTAATCTTCTCACTCTTATGTAGCCCTCTGCACATCAGTGGCGTTACCGCCTTGCTTGGGGTGATATGATTAAAAAAAAAGACATCTTCAGTTTTCTAAAAATAAAAAAATTAAATTAAATTTTTCATCAAAATCTGACTAAATCAACCTTTTCACTATAACTGAACATTTAAAAAAATACCTTAAAACGCTACCTTTTTTGGTATTACATAATCCACAAAGGTTGATAAACCGTAAAAAAAAAATAATCCAAACCAATCTGAAAAGGATACGTCAATGAAACCAGACTCTTAACAAAAACCCTCTTTACAAAAACACGTTAACGAAACTTAATCTACAAACTGCTTTTTCGAAAATACAAAGGCAGAAGACACCTTGAGTTTTCTAAAAAAATAAAAAAAACAACTTTTTCATCAAAATCTGTCTAAATCAACTTTCTCACTATAACCGAATATTAAAAAAAATACTCTAAAACCCTCTACCATTTTGGCAATAAATAACCCACAGAGGTGTTGATATGCCGTTAAACAAAACTCACACTCACACTATTATTACCTTGCTTGGTGTGGAATGATTAAAACCTCTTCTGAAACCATATTTAACTTCACGGCTTATCGGGCAGTTCTTCCTTCTGCTAAGATGAAGACGTCTTAGACTACACCATTATCCATCAGTCAGTTAAGTGCCGTACGGGATACACGCTTTGGGCAATCATGTCTCGAAAGAGACGGGACAAACTGGGCATAAGATTATCTCGCAGTAGGCTGACATTGCTTTCTGCGGTACCTGCTTGATTCTAGTATCCCCGACCTGTATTTGGCATATTGGGCTGTCCTTTTTACTGATGATTACTCTCTTCAGCTTCCTTCTGTAGGAGGTCTTGTAGTTTTCTTTCTGTGTCTGCTATCAGCACTGTATCATTTGCGTACCTTAGGCTGTTTAAATTGTGGTCTCCGATCACAAATCCAAGCATAACTTCTAGGGTCCTCAAAATATTCTCGCTATACAAGTTGAACAGATCCGGTGAAAAGACATATCCTTGTCTTACGCCCCTTTCTATCTTTGTATGTCTGCTGAATTCATTACCTGTCCGTATAAAAGCGGTTTGGTGCCAGTAAAGATTCTTGATTACCCTTAAGTCTTTCCAAAATGTGTCAAGGCTGCCGAGCATCTCCATCAATTCTTTGTAGCGTATTTTGTCAAATGCCTTCGCATAATCAATAAAGCACAGGTATAAGTCCTTCATGTCTTAAAAGCCCTACATTTTGTCATTAAATAACCCACAGATGTTGATATGCCGTTAAACAAAACTCAAACTTAATGTACTAAAGCGAATGTACTAAAATTGACGCCAATGTGGAGCTGTTGCATTGTTTATCAACCTTTGCACAACAAATGATGAAAATCATATTCAAGATCTTATTTGTTAACATTACAATTCAGTAAACAACTCATGTTTTAGCCTATTTAGGAACGAAAAATTAAATACCTGGGAATAATTCTAACTGAAAGTGCGACACAGAGATCCGAAGGCGAATTGGCATGGCGAAAGATGCGTTCCAGAAGCTGAGTAAAGTATTAAGACACAGGAAAACTTTCACTAGAAACAAAGAGAGTACTGGATTGGTATATGATATCAATTCTTCAATATGTCAGTGAATGTTGGACAATATCAACAAAGATGAAGAAAACACTTGAAGCAGCTGAAATGGGATTCTACAGAAGGATACTGTGGATATCGTAGACCGAGCATTTGAGCAATGACGAGGTGTTGGAAAGAATGGAAACGAAAAGGAAATTAATATTGAGCATCAGGAAGAGACAGCTAAAGTTCTTGGGGCATGCAATGAGGAAGGAGGGCTTGGAGAACCTGATACTAACAGGTCAGATAGAGGGGGAAAGAGACAGGGGAAAGCAGCGGATAACATATTTGAAGGTCCTGAGCAGGTGAATGACAGAACGGGGGCTGCGAGACGTTACAGGAGAAAGCGTACTAAGAGTCACCAGGGATACGGAGATATGGAAGGCCATGATCGCCTACGTCCAGAAAGAAGAAGAAGAAGAAGAAGAAGAAGAAGAAGAAGAAGAAGAAGAAGAATAGCGAAGAACACCACGTGGTTTTATTAAATGATTACTCTATACGTTTGTTTCAGGTTAAAGTTATAATAAAAAAAAGATAGCTGGATTCAAGTCACAACATAGCCTCATATTTAACAGTACAAACTTTGCTTCTAAAACAATGTAACCGCGTCTAAAAATATATTCAAAACCCTTTAAATGTTGTCATTCGACACGATGCACGGCTTTTATTTCTTTCATTTCTATTCTATTCAAATGTTTCTGGATTCTTTGTCTATTCAGATATTTCGTTCTTTTTCTACTTTCTCGTATCATACGTATTTTTCTATCTTTTGCGGTTGTTTTTTCCAAAAAGTAATCATTTCTCCAAGCACGTAAGTGCTGACCGTTTATATATATTGTAACTTTCCGAAACACTAAATTAAAAAAAAAAAAAATCTTTGTCCGTCTTCTGCAACAAGGGTGGTCTGCCGTTCTGGCCGACATAACACTCAAATGTTTTTCGGGGGTTGCTTGTTCACCTGTGCCTGGGGCTCAGTTCGTCTTGGGTTCGAGGCAATTGCCGTGTTGGCAGCAGTGATTTATCGCCCCTTAGTTGCCGGCTGTCACCACAGGTGCCGCTGCTCGCAGCACAATCGGTCCCGATCCCACCGAAGGGGAGGAAGAATCACTTATGGCGTCACCACTCGACATAAATTGTGAACTAAATGTTGGAGGGTAAAAAGTACAACGTTCGTGTTTAAGAGGTGCTGAAAATCTATCTAGTTTTACTATTTAAACGCCATTTTTTGTGGATACTCGTATATGAATAGATGCTTCACTTTGTTTATTAAGCAGCATATTTACTTTGGTCTACCCGTCTAAACATTCGAGAAAACGTCAGTCAGTCAGTTAAGTGCCATACGTGATACACGCTTTGGACGATCATGTCTCGAAAGAGACATGACTGACTGGGCAGAAGATTATCCCGCAGTAGGTTGCCATTGCTTTCTGGGGTAGAATGGTCGCCAGCCAATCTGTCCTGTTATTTGACTCATAGCTAGAAGGGGAAGAAGTGTATTATATTATTAAGTAGTAATTAGTGGGGGATCAGTTTATTACTTCATAACAATAGAAAACAGATCCCCCACTTTATGCCCCACTTAATCATGTCTCCAACTATTATATTCAGTCAGTCAGTTAAGTTCCATAGGTGATACCCGCTTTGATCGATCATGTCTCGAAAAAGACATTACTGGGCAGAAGATTATCCCGCAGTAGGTTGCCATTGCTTTCTGCGGTAGACTGGTTGCCATTCAAGGCTATAGAATTCTACTCCACCAGTTTCTTTTCTCGCACTTCCCACCTGTATAACTCCCTTTCGTACACTTGATTTCCTGATGGGTACTATCACCTGTGTAGCTTGTTCTTTTCCGTTCTCTTTACCTTCGCAACTGTCTTCACGCCTGTGTTCACATCCTTCTCTTGCCCTTTCTCTGACACCCACTGTAACTGTTTCGTCTTTCTCTTCATTCTCCTCCTGCCTAAACTTTTACTCTCTTATGTAGCCCCCCCCCCCCCTAGCGGTACCGCCTTGCTTAAGGTGAAACGATTATATATATATTGTGAGATAAAAAATACTTGAGAAACAACAAAACATGGATTTAATGTATGGTAGCCAACATTATAATGTTTCGGTTGTTATAACCATCATCAGGACTTATTTTTACTATTGTGAAGTTTTTTTATTGTTACGGCCTGTGAATAGATTTAGAAATTTAACATCGGACTTTTAACTACAATATCAATTTTTACAATAAAATAATTTAAAATTCACCGTCACTATTATTTTTATATATATAAAAGCAATAGCTGTTTCCAGTTAAAGCGAAACCATAGACTGAAAGAAAAATGAATGGATGTAAGTCAAATTTTGATTTCCTGTTATCGAATATCAAATAAGTTTTTTTCGTCGTAAACTGAATTTTGAAGGTTAAATAAGTCCTCTGAGTAAATGGTATCATGGCTGAGACTAAGAACTACAATTATACCTACTTAGAGCCAAACCCGAAGCAAAAACTAAATTAAAAGGGCTGAAAAAAATAAAGACATACAGGCAGATAAACAGCCACACAAACAAACATCTTGCCTTTTATACATATATATTATCGATTTTCTGCACTATTGTAAGAACTGCAACCTTGAAACCTCTGGATATTGTTTCTTATGTCTTTGTCTATGAGTTTATCAAATTTGATTAAAATCAGACCACTACTTCTATAAACCGATTTTTTCGATTATCTATTTTCGATATTTATTGGAGGTACCTCGACACAAAACCTAGCTAAGAACACTCGCAGACGCTTATAGTACAACTGTGTAAGTTGTCAAGAAAATTGGTTCAGCCGTTTCGGAGTCTATAGGTAACGGACACACACACACAGACACACACAGACACACACAGACACACACAGAGACAAAGTTCCAATTATAAATAAGTTTAGATAAGCCTGATGATGGTCATAACAACCGAAACATTATAATGTTGGCTACTCTAAAACAAATCCATATTTTGTTGTTTCTCAAGAATTTTTGATTTCACATTGTCGGAATTTATTTCCATTTCCCTTAATATATATATATATATATATATATATATATATATATATTCTAATTTAGGTTGCCCATTTATGTCAGTTTGGTTTCAGCCTATCGGTCTGTTCAGGCGCTTGGTAATAACTGAAAATCTTGTTTGTTCAAACGAATAACAAAAAAAAGTTGTTTCAAAATAGCCAATCTTCTTCTGCTTCTTCTTCTTCTTCTTCTTCTCCTCCTTCTTCTTCTTCTTCTTCTTCTCTTATGAGCCCTGTCCTTTCAGAACGTAGGCGATCATGGCTTTGCACGTCTCCCTATCCCTGGTGGCTCCTAGTACACCTTCTCCTGTTGCACCATGCAACCCTCGTTACATCATCCACCTGATTACGTCCTTCAAATATGTTATCCGTTGCTTTCCCCGGTCTCTTTTCCCCTCTATCTAGCCTGTTAGTATCAGGTTCTCCAAGCCATCCATCCTCATTGCATGTCCTAGGAACCTCAGCTGTCTCTTCCTGGTGCTCAGTATTAATTTCCTTTTTGTTTCCATCATTTCCAAAACCTCATCATTGGTCACATGCTCGATCCATGATATTCGCAGCATCCTTCTGTAGAACCACATTTCATCTGCTTCAAGTTTTTCCTTCATTTTTGATGATATGTCCAGCATTCACTGCCATATTGAAGAACTGAAATCACACAGCAATCCAGTACTCTCTTCTTTGTTTCTAGCAAAATTTTCATGTTTCTTAATACTTTACGCAGCTCCTGGAATGCATCCTTGTGCTTTTGGATCTCAGGAATATAAATGCATAGAAACTACTGTGACCACAAAGTGAGTGGTTAGTTTATATATTGATTGTAATATGAAATTTATCCCCCACTTTATGTCCAGTATGCTTCTGTAGAACCACATTTCAGTTGCTTCAAATTTTTCCTTCATCTTTGATGATATTGTCCAGCATTGACTGCCATATTGAATAACTGACGTCACATAGCAATCGAGTACTCTCTTCTTTGTTTCTAGTGAAATTGTCCTGTTTCTTAATACTTTACTCTGCTCCTGGAATGCATCCTTCTGCTTTTGAAACTCAGGAATATAAATACATAGAAACTGCTGTGACCACAATGTGAGGGGTCAGTTTATATATTGATTGTAATATATTGAAGAACTGACAACACATAGCAATCCAGTACTATCTTCTTTGTTTTTAGCGAAATTGTTCTTTTTTTTAATACTTTACTCAACTTCTGGAATGCTTCTTTCGCCATGCCAATTCTCCTTCGGATCTCTGTGTCACACTTTCCATCTTCTGTTATAACACTTCCCAGGTATTTAAAATTTTTGTACCTGCTTGATTCTAGTATCCCTCACCTGTATTTGGCATTTGAGACTGTCCTTTTTACTGATGACCATGCATGACCATGTGTAAATTTTTAAAAAATGTCAAAGACCCTTATGTAACTTTTTTTTTTATAATCATATCGCTCCAAGCAAGGCATTTTACTGTCACTGTTTTGCAGGGGGGTTACATAGGAGGTAAGTTATGAGAAAGAGTGACAGGTTATAGCGGGTGTCAGGAAGTGGGTAAGAGAAGGTTGAGAATATTGATGAGAGTAGAGTGGACGGAGAAGGGAGCATGAGAGAGGATGCAGGTTAGTGAGATAGGAGATGACTATTGACTTTACATTTAAATTCTTGGAGATTGTAGCTGTCGGGAAAGCAAGGACATGGAAGCGAATTCCACAGGAGGGAAGTGCGAGAAAAGAAGCTGTTGGAGTAGAATTTGCGTTTACAATTTATTGGTTTCATAGTAAAAGGGTGGGACCCACTTGCTAATCTTGTTAATCGAGTAAATTTATATACAGAAGGCACCAGTGAGCCAAGTTCATCGGAGCTGAAGCCGTGAAAATATTTGTAGAAGAGACAAAAGAAAGCCACATTGCGCCGGTGAGAAAGTGATTGTATATTAAAAACGACCATGGCTTGCAACGGTGGTGATTGTCTGTAAATTGTGCCAAGAAAAATAATTCAGCCATAGTATCTTTTCCAGAACAAGAATCATGGCTAAATGAAAGATCTGAAATAATATTTGGATGTAAGCACATCAGAAAATATATTTTAGGATCGTAAAAAGCCGGATGAAAATGTTTAGACTTACTGACCAGCCCCTTCCTTTGTTTAAAATTCCGGTTGTAGGTTTCGTAATTTCCAGTTATGATTTCATTATATATCATTATATATATATATATATATAGGAAAAACTATTAAAAAGTTGTGAGTTTAAAAATGTATTTTTTGACAGTATTTGTTTATTTTCATTATTATATTTTATATTTCAGACCGCACTCGGTCCTTCATCAGAAACAAATGATTTGAAAATTTGAATTAGAAACGTATTTCGCGAGATCGTCTGTGGAGAGGGTTTGTTTACATCACGTGACGCGTTTGTTTACATCAAAATTTTTGTGTAGTGATACTATGAATTTATAAACCATTGTAACAACTATTAAAATATATATATATATATATATATATGTATGTATGTATATGTATGCACTACCGGCCATAATTATTAGGCAACCCCAGTTTTTTAAGAAAAATCATGTATTTCACACTATTTTTTGTATTTATTGCCAAATGGATAATTCTAACTGAAAATAGAATGGTTCTTTTATCATTATTAAATTGCAAAATTTTTCCAAGACAAGGAAGCAAAGATGAACTCGCCCGAATCACCCTCAATTTTCTTCATTCATTGATAAAACTGCAATATAGATAAATATTAAATATTTATAAGTTCATTTGATGCACATGTTATTGTGCAGTATTGACAAAAGAACCATTTTATATTCATTTACAATTATTCACTTGGCAATAAATACAAAAAAGAAAATAGTATTTTTAAACACTGAGATGGTGTTTTCAGGTGAAAATTGTCCAACTTTTAGATATTTTTTTTTGTTATGCTGGTTCTAAACTTTCAGCTCACATGAGCCATCTTCAGAGTTGTTGCAGGGAAGTTAACATAAAGACATCCACCATCAAAGATAATATTATCTTGAGTTGACATAAAATAATGCTATGCGACGATAACAGATAATAAACCCACTACATATATTGGTTTTTCTACAACCACGCTCTCTCGTAGACTTACCTATCTCCTTTTTAATCTGAGTTCAATTAAACAAGATTTCTTAGAAAAACATAGCCATGTAATATTAGACAGATTTTAGTAGATAATACTCAAACATACTCGCAGTAAAAAGAACCTTCAGATATTGGAGGCCATCTATATTAAATCAAAGCAACCCACACTTAATAAAATCACATTTTAACCTGGTTAAAGGTTTAATATAAAACACCTGAAGATACCCAAAGTTGAAAACCGAGTTAATGTAATCCGCTGACCTCCCGAATTAGAATTTGCATTTAGACATATGGTTCTGTTAACATTTCGGTCTCAAACGCGTTGTGACGTCATAGAACCGCCTAAGAAATGTAAGAACTGCGTCTGCTACCCTGTGATTTTTACAACAGGGTATGATTGGGAAGTGTTTTAAGAGAGGATGGAAAGTGCCACACTGAAATCCGAAGGCGCATTCCAGACGCTAAGCTGAGTATTAAGAAACAGGAAAATTTCACTGGAAACAAAAAAGAGTGTTGGATTGTTATTTGATGACTGTTCTTCAATATGACAGTGGATGGTGAACAATCTTCTCAAAGATGAAGAAGAGAATTGAAGCACCCGAAATGTGGTTCTATTGAACGGTGACGAGGATACCCGCAACCGAACATGTGAGGATGGAAACGAAAAGGAAACTAATACTTAACATTAAGAAAAGACAGTTGAAGTTATTGGGATATGTAGTGAGGATGGAGGGCTTGGAGAATCTGATACTCACAGGACAGATAGACAAAAAGAGAGACAGGGGAAAACAACGCGTAGCGCACTTAATGGTTTTGAGCAAATGAATAGCACAGGGGAGTTTGGGGGAGTAACATAAGAAAACCTTTTAAAAGCTACCAGGGATAGGGCGATGTGAAGGGCCATGATCGCCTACGTTCTGAAGAGACACGACACAGAAAAAAAAAAACAACAGCAATTACTACATCTTTGTGTTGCAGTGAATATCGGCTCAGAATGAGAAATCGGGGAGCCGAGTTCGAATTTCAGTTGATTTTCATTGCATTTACATACGCGCAAATACCCTTGGGAAAGATATGAATCTGTCGCTTCTCCCTCTAGCTATGGGCTAAATAGCAGGGCAGATTGGGTTCTACAATCTTGGTTAGTAACCAGTCTACCGCAGAAAATAATAGTAACATACTGCTGGATAATCTTCTGCCCAGTTAGTAATGTCTCTTTCAGGACATGATCGCCCAAGCGTGTATCTCGTAGGCATATAATTGACTTACTACTCCATCCACAACAACAATTGCTGCTAGCTATACAACTAATTTTTATTCTACTACTACTACTATTACTAATTATTATATTCTTATTATTACTAATACTACCATCATAGACAATCGTACCTACCTTCCATTAGAACGGAACAGGCTTGCCTCCCAGAGAGTAAAACACTACGCCTCCTTGGCCTCACACTCTCAGCGGACCTCAAGTGGAATGACTATATCGAATCCATTGCTTTGAAAGTCGGTTCTCTGCAGGGCCCGGAAGTTTTTCCCGTCTGAATCTATCCTGCACATATATAAATCTACCATCCGCCCGTGTACTGAATACTGCTGCCACATCTGGTCGGGTGCCCCTGCTATTCTCCTCGGGGTTCTTGACAAAATACAACGGAGAATCTGTAATATGATCGATACCGATTTAGCAGTCACTCTCTCACCGGTGTGACGTGGCTTCCCTGTGCCTCTTCTATAAATACTTTAAAGGCTTCTGCTCCGATGAACTGAGATCACTGGTGCCCCCTCGGTACGAATTTGCACGAGATACGAGATTAGCAACTAAGTCCCACACTTTTACACTGAAACCGATAAAATGTAATCGCAATTTCTACTCCAACAGCTTCTTCTCTTGCACTTTCCGCCTGTGAAATTCCCTTCCACATATTTGCTTCTCCGACAGCTACAATATCCAGGAGTTTAAATGTAAGGTCAATAGACACCTCCTAACACACTAACTCGCACCCATTCTCTCAAGCACTCTTCCCATCTACCCAAACCTCACCCTCGGTATCCTTACCCGTCTATCACCCTCCTGCTGACATTTTCTGTATCTAATCCCTCTCCTCTCTCATCACTTTTCCCTATGTAACCCCCTGCGCAATAGTGGCAGTAGAATGTCTTGCTTGGGGTGAAATGATTCAAAAATAAAAATAATAAAAATAATATTAATAATATTACTAATATAGTATTACTTCAAAATTCAGTTTACGACAAAAAAAACTGATTTGATATCGATACCCGGAAATCAAAATTTGACTTACATCCATTCATTTTTCTTTCAGTCTACGGTTTCGCTTTAACTGGAAACAACTATTGCTTTTTAGTCTTTCGTGACACCGTCCAAAGAGTCTGAGCTCCAGGACCATGGATTAGTTTTAAAGCTTTCATTACACCCGAGAAACGCCGGGCTATACTGCTAGTTGAAGATAAAAGAACGAATAAATAAAGAATATAAGAAAAAAAAAAAAAGGAAAGAAGAAATGAAAAAAGTTGCGGAAAAATGAAATCCAAATAAATGAGATAAATTTTTAAAAAATAAAGAAATAAATAAAAGTACGAAAATAAAAATGAAATAAATCATTGCAAAATGAATAAATTAGTGAAAAACACGGAAAAAAGAAAGATAGAAAAATAAAATAAGAAAGAAGAAAATGTATAGAGTGAAGCAGGCGTCGAAACACGCAGAAATAGTAATTAAATTAGATCAGTTAAAAAAATGAAGAAAGAAAAATATAAATAAATGTAGCAAAAAGAAAAATTAAAATAGATGGAAACCATGATAAAGAAAAAGTAAAGTAAAGAAAGACAGAAAGAAAGAAAGAAAGAAAGGAAGGAAGAAAGAAAGAGAAATTGATGAAAAGTAAAGAAAGCGAGAAAAAGGAATAGATAGAAAGCACGGAAAAGAAAGAAAGAAAGAAAGAAAGAAAGAAAGAAAGAAAAAAAGAAAGAATGAAAGAAAGAAAGAAAGAAAGAAAGAAAAGAGAAAGAAAGAAAGAAATCAAAAGTATAAAAAAGAAAAAAATGAAATATAGAAATAAAGAAAGTCAGAAAAAAAGAAGAAAGAAATTGAAGGCCTGAAAAAGTAAGAAAGAAATATGAAAATAAAGAATAAATGAAAGATAGAAAGAAAGAGTCTAAGAAATTGGTGGATAGCACCAAAAAGAAAGAAAAAAAAAAGAAATAGATTGAGAGTATGGAAAAGAACAAAAGAAAACCATAAAAACATGGGAAAAAGAACGAAAACAAGAAAGGAAAAGGAAAGAAATAAAGAAAGAAAGAAAAAAGAAAGAAATGAAAAGTATGAAAAAAGAATGTAATATAGAAAAAAGAAAGAAAGAAAGAAAGAAAAATAAAAGAAATTGATGGATAGAAAGAAAGAAAGAAAGGAATGAAAAGCATGAAAAAAGAATGTAATATAGAAAAAAGAAAGAAAGAAAGAAAAAATAAAAGAAATGGATGGATAGAAAGAAAGAAAAAAGAAAGAAAGAAAGAAATGAAAAGCATGAAAAAAGAATGTAATATAGAAAAAAAGAAAGAAAGAAAGAAAAAAAGAAATGGATGGATAGAAAGAAAGAAAAAAGAAAGAAAGAAAGAAAGAAAGAATAAAATAAATAGATGGATAAAAAGAAAAAAAGAAAGAAAGAAAGAAAGAGAGAAAAATTGGTTGAGAGCATGGAAAAGAACAAAAGAAAAAACATAAAAACATGGAAAATTAACGAAAGAAAGAAAGCAAAAGGAAAGAAAGAAAAAAGAAAGAATTGAAAAGCCTGAAAAAAAAAAAGAAATATAAAAATAAAGAATGAAAGAAAGAAAAAAAGAAAGAAAGAAAGAATAAAAGAAATGGATGGATAGCACGGAAAAGAAAGAAAGAAAGAAAGAAAGAAAGAAGAGGATAAGGCACCTGTCGAAATGCGCGTAAAAATACGAAATCAAAATAAAATCTGGAACAAGATTTAAATCAAAAACAGATAGAAGCCCACCTCGAAACACAAGGGGAAATGAAAAAAATAACAGAAATCAAACTAAAATTGTTACAAAATCGAAAATAAAAAAAAAATAAAGAGAAAGAAAAGAAAAAAAGAAAGACCGTTCGTCCACCCACCCATATTCCATCACAAATTGGGCGGAGTTTGCGAGATGGTTATTTGGGAGTTTAGCCGAGGCGGTGAGGCATATCAGATTGAAGAAGGCATACTCCATCATGAAAAACGACGCGTAGCCAGATATGGCGTAAATTGCATTCCATTGACATTTCCAAAATGGTTCCTTAATAAAGAACACGAGAAATGGCCGCACAAAAACGGGTACCAAACAGCAATAAAACCCCAGGCCACTACTCAAAAAAATCTGACAATATTATCACCATCGTCGTCATCACCAGTCCCGCAAGCAATACCACCCCATTCAGTCATTTAATTGCCATACGTGATACACGCTTGGGCAATCATATCCCTTTCCACCCATGACTGACAAGGTAGAAGATGTTCCTGTAGTCGGCTGCAATTTCTTTCGGCCGCAGACAGTTTGCCAAACAAGGCTATAGAACTCAATCTGTACGGCTTTTATTTAACCCATAGCTGGAGACAGAAGAAACAAAGTTAAGTACCTTACGTGATGGAGCCCTTGGTGATCATGTCTTTTTTCAACCCATGAGTGACTAGGAAAATGATTTTACCACAGTCAGTCAGTTAAATGTCATACGTGATACACACTTTAGTCGATCATGTCTCGAAAGAGACATGACTGACCGGGCAGAAGATTATCCCGCAGTAGATTGACATTGCTTTCTTCGGTAGACTAGTTGCCAGCCAAGGCTATAAAACCCAATCTCTCCTGTTATTTGACTCAGAGAGACAAAAGGAAGAAATGTATTATATTATTAAGTAGTAATTAATGGGGGATCAGTTTATTACTTAACAACAAGAAAAACCGATCCCCCACTTTATGACCAGTAGAAACCTTAATCATGTCTCCAACTATCATATTCAGTCAGTCAGTTAAGTGCCATACGTGATACACACTTTAGGCGATCATGTCTCGAAAGAGACATGACTGACCGGGCAGAAGATTATCCCGCAGTAGATTGACATTACTTTCTGCAATAGACTGGTTACCAGCCAAGCCCAATCTGTCCTGTTATTTGACCCATAGTTAGAGGAGAAAGAAATGTAATATATTATTAGGTAATAATTAGTGGGGGATCAGTTTATTACTTCATAACAATAGAAAACCGACCCCCCACTTTATGCCCAATATAAGCCTTAATCATGTTTATAACTATTATATTCAGTCAGTCAATTTAGTGCCATAGGTGACACACGCGTTGATCGATCATGTCTCGAAAAAGACATGACTGACTGGGCAGAAGATTATCCCGCAGTAGGTTGCCATTGCTTTCTGCGGTAGACTGGTTGCCAGCCAAAGCTATAGAACCCAATCTGTCCTATTATTTAACCCATAACTGGAGGGAAGTTTTGGTAGACTGGTTTCCAATCAAAGCGACTTAACCCAATCTGTCCTGATATTCAATTATTTTATCCATATCAGTCAGTTAAATGCCATACGTGATACACGCTTGGGTGATCATGTTTCTTTCGACTCATGACTGGCTATGCAGAAGATTTTCCTGTAGTAGGTTGCGATTTCTTTCGGCCGCAGACATTTTGCTAAACAAGGCTATAGAACCCAATCTGTTCTGCTATTTAACCCATAGCTGGGGAGAGAAGAAATAAAGTTATTTGAGTGATGCTCAGGAACCCAATTTGTCCTGTGACTTAACCCGTAGCTGTAAGAAGAGATACCCAAGGGTATTTGTGTGCAGGTGAATGAAACGAATTCAACTGAAATTTCAACTCAGCTCTTCGATTCTACTCCATTCTTCTTCTTCTTTGTGACATGTTCCTTCAATATGAAGGGGATCATGACCCTCCACATCTTTCTATCTTTAGTGGCTCATAACACGCTTTCTCCTTTTACCTCACCCAAACCATGCTCTGCCATCTATTATCTGAAGCCCATTAAGTATGTTATGAATTACTTTTTCCTGTTTCTCTTTCTCTATGACCTGTGAGTATCAAATTCTCCAAGATCTCCTTCCTCATTGCATGTCCAAGAAACTTCAGTTATCTTTTCCTGATTTTAAGTATTTCTGCGATATTTAAGTACTGACAACACATAGCAATTAAGTACCCGGTTCTCTGCTTTAAGCAAAATTGCTAAATCCGCTGCTACGAAGGTCGGTTCACTGTGTAAGACCAGGAGGTTTTTCCCGTCTGAATACACCCTGCACATATATAAATTAACCATCCACCCGTGTATTGAATACTGCTGTCACATCTGGTCGGTGGCTCTGCTATTCACCTCGGGGTTCTTGACAAAATCCAACGGAGAATCTGTAATTTGATCAAAACCGACTAGACGGCTCGGCTGCAGTCACTCTCTCACCGGCGTGACGTGGCTTCCCTGTGCCTCTTCTATAAATACTTTCACGGCTTCTGCTTCAATGAACTTAGATGACTGGTGCCCTTTATGTATGAATTTACACGAGCTACTAGATTAGCAACTAGGTCCCACTTTTTTATAGTGAAATCGATAAAATGTAACCCCAATTTTTACTCTAACAGCTTCTTTTCACGCACTTTCCACCTGTGGAATTCCTTTCCATATACTTGCTACCCCTACAGCTACAATCTCCAGAAATTTAAATGTAAAGTCAATAGACATCTCCTATCTCACTAACTCGCATCCATTCTCTCAAGCTCTTTTCTCTGTCTACTCCACCCCCATTCTCGGTATTCTTGTCCGTCTATTACCCTCCTCCTGACATTTCTTATAACTAACCCCTCTTCCTTATCACTTTTCCCTATGTAACCCCCTGCGCAACAGTGGTAGTAGAATGTCTTGCTTGGGGTGAAGTTATTTAAAAAAATGTCACTCAACCCTTTATTTGATCTCTGGAATCCATCGTCGTGCTTTCCGTCTTGTTGAAACACTTCGCAATTATTTAAATTTCTGTACCTGCTTGAGTTTACTATCCGAGGCCTTGAGTTAGCATTTTGGGCTCCTCTTTTAACTGATGACAATTCATTCAGTTTTCTTGTAGTTTATTTGTAGCCCGTTCTTGAGCTACCTTCTGCAGTATGCACATATTTGAAATCGTATGATCGTCAGGAGATTATGTCCACTTAGTTGCAAGTTACATACCGGAGAGGTTAAAATCAAGTGGGGTTAAAAGTAAGTGAGTATTAGAGTCACAGCCAACGGAAAGTGTCAGAGAGAAATTCAACCGTTAATACTGACAGATCCAGCATTTACATTATTCGGACTATTGTCCTCATCTTTGTTGCGATATGTACGACGTTTCGACCGTTGTACGCTCCGGCCTTCTTCAGGTGCTAGGAATTACGAAACGAATACTTTATTACAATAATTATGTATATCATTATAATTCCTTGCCTGGGGCCTCTTCTACTAGTCATGAGTTATCTCCCTCTAATCCAGGAAGTTACTTGTTCACCACTGATGTAGCCTGGTATTGAACTCAGAACTATTTGGGTAAGTCACAGGCAATAACCAACGTTTATATCCACTAGGCCATGTGTCCTTAAGGCCGAAACATCGTATAAATGACAACAAAGATGAGGACAATATTCCGAATAATGTAAATACTGTAAATACTACTTCATCTCAGAAATATAGACAAATAGAATGAACTATTATTAAACGTCGTACAAATGGTAACAAAGATGAGGACAATAGTCCGAATATTGTAAATTCTGTAAATACTACCTCATCTCAGAAATATAGACAAATAGAATGATCTATTATTAAACGTCGTACAAATGGCAACAAAGATGCGGACAATAGTCCGAATATTGTAAATTCTGTAAATACTACCTCATCTCAGAAATATAGACAAATAGAATGATCTATTATTATACGTCGTACAAATGGCAACAAAGATGAGGACAATAGTCCGAATAATGTAAATACTGTAAATACTACCTCATCTCAGAAATATAGACAAATAGAATGATCTATTATTGAACGTCGTACAAATGGCAACAAAGATGAGGACAATAGTCTGAATAATATAAATACTGTAAATACTACCTCATCTCAGAAATATAGACAAATAGAATGATCTATTATTAAACGTCGTACAAATGGCAACAAAGATGAGGACAATAGTCCGAATATTGTAAATTCTGTAAATACTACATCATCTCAGAAATATAGAAAATGACTACAGTGATAGATATTGTCCGGAAATTGTTTTTGAATCATTTCACCCCAGGCAAGGCGGGACCGCCACTAGTGTGCAGGGGGTTACAGTAAGAGAAAAAATGGGGACAGGATGAAAAGATAACATATGAATTGGATTCAAGAAAAAAGAAAATGGCAATTCAAATTTTCGGAGATTGTATGTATTCATCAGAAAATTAAATAAACGGAAGAGAGCTCCACAGGTTGAAAGAGCGAGAAAGGAAACTGTTAGAGTGAAAGAGGCGATTACATTTCCCTATTTCAACGGTGAAAGGGTAGGACCTAGATGCCAACCTAGTAGCATGCTTAAATTCTCGTGTTCGGGGCACCAGAGTAAAAAGCCCAACAGGGCTGTTGCCATGAAAATATTTTGAAAAAGACAGAAGTGTCAGTGAGAAAGTGACTGAAGTCGAGATGCCAGATCAGGACCGATTACATTGCAGATCCTTCTTTGGATTCTGATGAGAACCTCGAGATGAATAGCAGGAGCACCCGACCAGATATGGTAACAATATTCAATGCATGGACGAATGGTAGATTTATAAATGTGCAAGATGGATTCTGATGAGAACCTCGAGATGAATAGCAGGAGCACCCGACCAGATATGGTAACAATATTCAATGCATGGACGAATGGTAGATTTATAAATGTGCAAGATGGATTCTGATGAGAACCTCGAGATGAATAGCAGGAGCACCCGGCTACATATGGCAACAATATTCAATGCACGGACGAAAGGTAGATTTATAAATAGGCAAGATGGATTCTGATAATAAAAACCTTCCTGGCCCGACACAATGACCCAACTTTTCTAGCAGTAGATACAACTACAGATTCGATGTTAATAAAGTCCGCCATAATTGATGGATATAGAGTATCCTCGCAGCACGTAATCTGTTCAATGAAACAACGTCAAAGTTTAACACTCCGGAACCAGACACTCTCCTGAACTGGACCAGGTCGGCAATACTCGGAAAACTATGACCGCCTTTTATACACGTCGCATTAAATATTTTGAGCTTCCTGATTGGTTAAGCCTTCTGTTGGTGAACTATAAAATGGGTTGGCTCAAGGGTGTCTCACCAATATATATCTTCTTCCTTTATGTACCATGTCCTTTCAGGACGTAGGCGATTATGGCTTTCAACATAACCCTGTCCCTGATGCACGTATCGCTTTCTCCTGCTGCACCATGCAACCCTCGTTCCGTCATCCGCCTGATCAGGTCCTTTAGTAACAGGTTCTCCAAGCCCCACTTCCTCATTGCATGTCTCAGGAACTTTAGTTGTCTCTTTCTGATGCTCAGTATTAATATCCTTTTCGTCTCCATCTTTTCCAAAACCTCGTCATCGCTCACATGCTCGGTCCATGATATCCACAGCATCCTTCTGTAGAACCACATTTCAGCTGCTTCAAGTCTTTCCTTCATTTTCGAAGATATTGTCTAACATTCACTGCTGTATTGAAGAACCGACATCACAGAGCAATCCAGTACTCCTTTTTGTTTCTAATGATATTGTCTTGTTTATTAATACTCTCACTCAGCTCCTGGAAAGCATCCTTGTGCCTTTGGACCTCAGGAATATAAATGAATAGAAACTGCAGTGACCACAACGTGAGGGGTTAGTTTAGATATTGATTGTAATATGAAAATGATCCCCCACTTTATGTCCAGTATGCTCCTGTAGAACCACATTTCAGTTGCTTCAAATTTTTCCTTCATCTTTGAAGATATTGTCCAGCATTCACTGCCATATTGAAGAACTGACATCACATCGCAATCCAGTACTCTCTTCTTTGTTTCTAGCGAAATTGTCCTGTTTCTTAATACTCTACTCAGCTCCTGGAATGCATCCTTGTGCTTTTGAATCTCAGGAATATAAATGTATAGAAACTGCTGTGACCACAAAATGAGGGATTAGTTTTTATATTGGTTGTAATATGAAATTGATCCCCCACTTTATGTCCAGTATCCTTCTGTAGAGCCACATTTCAGTTGCTTCATATTTTTCCTTCATCTTTGATGATATTGTCCAGCATTTACTGCCATATTGAATAATTTTTTTTTTTAATCATGTCACCCCGAGCAAGGCAGTAACGCCACTGATGTGCAGGGGGCTACGTAAGAGTGAAGAGATTGGAAAAGAGACAGCCGGAAACCACATCTTAAACAGGGAACAAGGGATGAGCCTCTTCATCTGTTCAATAGACGTGGGTGGAGTGCGAACCGGGCGATAGTTTAGTCTATCTACTCCAATTGAAAAAACAAAAAGAAAAGAGTGAAAAGATTGGAAAAGAGAAAGCTGGAAACCACATCCTAAACAAGGAACAAGGGATGAGCCTCTTCACCTGATTGTAAAGAGTTCGGTGGATAGATTATTGTCTAAAATGACAAAAAAAATGAATATAACACTGAATATCATCAAATTGAAGAACTGGCAACACATAGCAATCCAGTACTCTCTTGTTTGTTTCTAGCGAAATTGTCCTGTTTCTTAATACTTTACTCAACTTCTGGAATGCTTCCTTCGCCATGCCAATTCACCTTCGGATCTCAGTGTCGCACTTTCCGTCTTCTGTTGCAACACTTCCTAGGTATTTAAATTTCTGCGTATCCAAAAAAGTCGTTCCATGTAGTCGTTCCACTTCAGATCGGTTGAAAAAGTGGGGTTAAGAGGCTCAGTGTCACGCTTTAGGAGACTAAAGTCAGCCCTGCTGATGGCGGACAAGAAAGTTTATCTGTGCTATTTAAAGGAAAGCAGTTTCGTTTTGGAAGCATTACAATTTGCAAACCATTCAGTCAGTTAAGTGCCATACGTAAAGCACGCTTGGCTATCATATCTCCAAAAAGCCATGACTGACTGGGCAGAACATTATCCCGCGGTAGGTTGACATTACTTTCTGCATAGACTGGTTGCCAACCAAGGCTATAGAACCCAATCTGCCCTATTATTTTTACTCATAGCTAGAGGAAGAAGTAGCATATTATTAAGTAGTAATTAGTGGGGGATCAGTTCATTGCTTCATAACAATAGAAAACTGATCCCTTACTTTATGGCCCACTTAATCATGCCTCCAACTATTATATTCAGTCAGTCAGTTAAGTGCCATATGTGATACATAATCAAAAAAGACATGACTAACTGGGTAGAAGATTATCCCGCAGTAGGTTGCCATTAATTTCTGCGGAAGACTGGTTGCCAGCCAAGGCTATAGAATCCAATCTGTCCTAATATTTAACCCATAACTGGAGGGAAGAGACATATTAATACCTTTCTCAAGAGTATTTGTGCATAACTAGAATTCGAACTCGGCTATCCAAATTCTCGTTCCGAGTTGATATCCGCTGCACCACATGTATACATTCAGCGGTGGTCATTATCGCCATTATTATCAGGGACATTGTATACATTCAGTGATGGCCGTTGGTACCTCAGCTGTAGAACTGACGAGGCGGAAGCCATATTATTTGTCAGAGAGTAGATCGTGAGAGATGAGATGCTTAACTACTTCATTACTGATAAGAGCCCCCAAATGTGAAAATAGAACGATAACACCCATGAGCATGGTCCAAGCGAGTTTCCCTGCAAGCAATACACTTATTCTCATTTGCCTTACCCTATCTTCCGACCTCAAGTGGAATCATTGCATTAAATCAACAGCTAAATCCACTCCTAGGAAGGTTGGGTCACTGTGTCGGGGCAGGTTGTTTTTTCCGCCTGAATCCATCTAGCACATATCCAAATCTACCATCCGAATACTGTTGTCATATCTGGTCAGGCGCCCCTGCTTTTCATCTCAGTGTTCTCGACAGGCTCGAAAAGAGAGTCTGTAATGTGATTGGTCCCGACCAAGCAGCTCGACTCCAGCCACATCACGAGAAGTGGCTTCCCTCTGTCTCTTCTACAAATATTTTCATGTCTTCTGCTCTGACGAACTTAGGTCACTGGTGCCCCCTCCACAAGAATTTACTCGTGCAACCAGACTGGCAACAAGATCCCACCCGTTTACAGTTAAATCATCGAAATGCAGACCACAGTTATTCCATCAGCTTCTTTTCTCGCACTTCCCGCCTGTGGAACTCTCTTCTGTTGCTTTCCTGACAGCTAAAAACCTCCAGCAATTTAAATGCAATGTCAATTCCCATCTCTTATCTACTTGACACCAGTACTTTCTACATCACCCAGTGTATCTTCATAACAGTCTTCACTCCTGTGTTCATATCATTCTCTTTGCCCTTTCTCTGACACCCCCTCTAGCTGGTTCGTCTTTCTCTTTACTCTCCTCCTGCCTAAAACTTTAACTCTCTTATGTAGCCCCCTGCACATCAGTGGAGGTACCGCTTTGCTTGGAGTGAAAAGATTAAAAAATAACTTAGAGGTGTCAGAGGGTTAACCAGTTAATGAATTAAGTGAATACTGGCAGCATAGCCCGGCGTTGCTCGGGTGTAATGAAAGCTTTAAAACTAATCCATGGTCCTGGAGCTCAGACTCAGCCTAAAGTATATTTGAAATAATAAAATAATTGCGACAATTTATCAATCGCACGTAATATATATATATATATATATATATATATATATATATATATTAGCAGTATAGCCTGGCGTTGCTCCGCTGTAATGAAAGCTTTAAAACTAATCCATGGTCCTGGAGCTCAGACTCATTGGACGTTGGCACGAAAGACTAAAAAGCAATAGTTGTTTCCAGTTAAAGCGAAACCGTAGACTGAAAGAAAAATGAATGGATGTAAGTCAAATTTTCATTTCCTGGTATCGATATCAAATAATTTTTTTTGTCGTAAACTGAATTTTTAAGGCTAAATAAGTCCTCTGAGTAAATGGTATCATGGCTGAGACTAAGAACTACAATTATACCTACTTAGAACCAAACCCGAAGCAAAAGCTAAAATAAAAGGGTTGAAGAAAATACAGACATACAGGCAGATAAACAGACACACACACAAACATCTTGCCTTTTATATATATATATATATATATATTATCGATTTTCTGCACTACTGTAAGAACACCAACCTTGAAACTTCTGAATATCGTTTCTATGAGTGTATCAAATTTGATTAAAATCGGACGACTCCTTCTATCACCCGATTTTTTCGATTATCGATTTTCGATATTTATCGGGGGTACCTCGACACAAAACCTAGCTAAGAACACTTGCAGACGCTTATAGTACAACTGTGTAAATTTTCAAGAATATCGGTTCAGCCGTTTCGGAGCCTATAGGTAACGGACACACACACATACACACACATGCACATACACAAACACAGAGACAAAACTCCATTTATAAATAAGTTTAGATATGTACTGCTACGTAATATCTAATCTGGGAGAACGCAATAAAAATAAATTTGATAAAAAAATCAATAACTGCAAGAACTAGAAGTCCTATTAAGTTTCGTTAGTGGCGGCCACAATCACGATATAACATCAGTTATGCAAATGACACAGTGTTGATAGTAGACACAGAGAAAAAAAAACTACGAAAACTCCTGCAGAGTTTAGGAAAGTAAAGCCAGATAAAACAAAAACAAAAAAAGATGAGGTACGGATCGAACACACGACTCAGTTGTAATAGGTTCTAGCACAATAAACCTGGCTAAAGATTTCACCACGTCGGGGTGCCCCTGAAAACGCTTGATTGACATGAATAGATTGAAATAAATAGATGATTTTCTAAGAGCCGCTTACAGTTGGCACAAGGCCGAAAGTATGGGGTACCCAGTGAGGATCGAACTCACCTGTAACTTGTTCTACTTATACAAGCTTGCTAACTAGTACTCCACGCCGAGGTGCCTCTGAGAAAGATATACGAATAGACTGAAATGATAGATAGATAGATAGATAGATAGATAGATAGATAGATAGATAGATAGAATGAGATAGACACATAGATGTGAACAGGCTGAGGTAGGTGGAGGTAGGTAGGTAGGTAGGTAGGTAGGTAGGTAGGTAGGCATGAACTAGCTGAGATCGATCGATCGATCGATCGCTAGATAGATAGATAGATAGATAGGAATTGAGATAGATAGATAGATAGATAGATAGATATGAACTGGCTAAGATAGATAGATAGATAGATAGATAGATAGATAGATAGATAGATAGATAGATAGATAGAATTGAATGAGATAGACACATAGATGTGAACAGGCTGAGGTAGGTAGGTAGGTAGGTAGGTAGGTAGGTAGGCATGAACTAGCTGAGATCGATCGATCGATCGATCGATCGATAGATAGATAGGAATTGAGATAGATATATATATAGATAGATAGATAGATAGATAGATAGATAGATAGATATGAACTGGCTAAGATAGATAGATAGATAGATAGATAGATAGATAGATAGATAGATAGATAGATAGATAGATGAGAACAGGCTAGATAGATAGATAGATAGATAGATAGATAGATAGATAGATAGATAGATAGATAGAATTGAATGAGATAGACACATAGATATGAACAGGCTGAGGTAGGTAGGTAGGTAGGTAGGTAGGTAGGTAGGAACTAGCTGAGATCGATCGATAGATAGATAGATAGATAGATAGATAGATAGATAGATAGATAGATAGATATGAATAAACTGAACTCGATAGATAGATATGAACGGAAATGCTGCCAACATACATAGATTCATACCTACCCGTCTATATATGCAAGTAGATGGACGTTGAATATTCAAATCGTCTTAATGTCAATCAGAACCGAAATATCTCAATGAAATTCGTCCCATTCTTTTCTTGTACCCTTCACCTGTAGCAAAAAGGATAATCGTTGGCAGCTATCATTTTGTCACCTTGTGTGTTTAGTCCTACGCATGCGCACCTTCCGATCTTTCTCATGTCTCCCCCTTTGCATTTCAATCGAAACCTATAATCATGGAAATGAATTCCATCCACGACTGTTTAATTCCAGAATTTATATCGGCAGCCTGCCTCATTTACGCGCGATTCGATCGGTCTCCGGTCGCCACCATCTGCGGCACTTGAAGAAATCGAGTATTTATGGTAATGAAACCAGCGAGAGGAATTTCAATGCGTCTGTGTTGGTCTGTAGATTTTCCTCTAGCACTTTGTTTGCCCGATTGATGCCAGACCATCGATGTTAGCGAAGGCTTTGTTCGGTCAGACGGTACGGCTGTTAGACGTAGGTATACGACGGATACGTGGAAGGTCTTCTCGACAGGCAAGACTTCACAAGCCTCTCGCTGCTCTAACATGATCCAGAACAGAAACTTTGGCCTTAACTCAGTTGGGGATCGTTAGGCTGGGCGAGAAGAGTTCAGTGTACTGAAGTAGTGACCATTAACCGATTACACGCCCACTCGTCAGCACATGAATACTTACACACATATAATCCTATAGGGAAAACAAAAACATTTTTTAATCGTATCACCCCGAGCAAGGCGGTAATGCCACTGATGTGCAGGGGGCTACATAAGTGTAAAAAGATTAAGTAGAAGAGAGTGAAGAGAAAGACGAACCAGTTAGAAAGGAGTAAGAGAAGGATGGGAATACAGGTGTGATGACAGTTACAAAGGTTGAGAGAAAGAAAAGGATATACGGGGTGGGGAAAGAACTAGAGTCAAGTAGTTAATAGATGAGTATTGACATTGCATTTAAATTCCTGGAGGTTGTAGCCGTCAGGAAAGCAAGAATATGGGAGCGAGTTCCACAGGCGGGAAGTGCGAGAGAAGAAGCTGTAGGTGTAGAATTGTCGTCTGCATTTGGTTAATCTAGCTGTGAATGGGTGGAACCCAGTTGCCAATCTGGTTACACGAGTAAACACCTTTTGAGGAGGCACCAGTGACTTAAGTTCGTTCGAGCTGAAGCCATGAAAGTATTTATAGAACAGACAAAGGGAGGCCACATTTCGTCGGTGGGGAAGTGGCTGTAGTCGAGCCGCCAAGTCGGTACCTATCACATTACTGAATCTCCTTTGGAGCCTGTCGAGAACAATGAAATTTTAATTAAAATTTCGAACGTGTTAGAAAGGATTTAATTTTTTTAAAATAATAACAAAATTTGATCTTTCCTCTTAATAACAGCATAAACATTTTGATGATAAAACTTTGTTTTTATTAAATTTGAGCCATTTTAACATCATGATATGCATTTTTTGACAATTTAGTGGAGGTATCTAAGTTCGTAGTTTCTTTCTTCTGTTTGACTACAATCTCCATTCTATAGATGATAAAAAAAAACAAATCTGATTTTCTCAACGGTTTTCTATTAATAAATTATTTACTTGTATAATTTATTTTTCGGTGCGTGGTTGAAAAAAGTATGCGTATTTTTTTTTCTTTCTTTCAAATGTTCGTTTTTACTTTTCGTAAGCGGTGAGGAAATATAGGATAATATTTTTCCAAATGAGTTTCTAAAAATCAATGAGCATCTTTAATTTGGGCGACAGAGACATTTTTGATTTCACTCTGGAAGCGTTAATTAAACGAATGTTTACACTGACCGGGACGATAAAAGCCAATAATTCAATAATGTCATTGTAGGTCATTCTAAGTAACTTGTGAGTCTCCAATGGCAGTTCTATATTTGAAGATTTTTAATCGACCGCGGGCGAGTAAAGCAATAAACTTTAATCGCCCAATTAAGTTTTTAATCGACTGAGTCGATCGAGCGAGTGAAAAGTCAAAGGCTGCTCACGTATACACACTTATATCCACATACACATATGTCCATATTTCCAGATATGTCCATATAAATGCGTCTTTGCGTACACCTACATATACACACATGCACACATTTATCCATATTCACATATAAATACTGTGTTTGTAACGCTCACACGTGAGCCAACAAATCTACCAAGGTTTCACCTAAACGGATCTTCAGGGAAGGGGCCAACCTTCCCTGAAGATCCGTTTAGGTGAAACCTTGGTAGGTTTGTTGGCTCACTAGGTTAATTTAATTATTCAGCTCTGCTTACGTATTGAGCGCTTTTTTTATTATTGATTACTCGTCTCGGGTTTTTTTCTTTGCGCTACGTACTGGCTCTGTCCAAATCGCCTTGGTTGATGTTCATGTGCTTCGCTCTTTCTTTTTTTTACAACAATTTTTTCTTTCCGCATATATACGCGTAGGGTTTTTCGTATCGAGTTTAGTGATACGTTTGTTATTTTTGGTAACTATTGCCGTTGCCTAGCGGAGTTTTATGTCAACACGAAATAAAATCGTCGGTGATGATGGATGTTATTGTGCTACCGTCTTACTAACCTCTCTGAAGATGGCTCATGTGAGCCGAAAGCTTAGAACCAAATTAATAAAAAATTATCCAAATGTTGGAGAATTTTTGTCTTTATTTTCAACTGAAATTAAAGCCAAAATACGACGTTTAGAACGGCTCATGATTAAACATAATAGACATTCATTGTATCTTATATTTAACAGTATATGTCTAGAAAATTATTTGTATCGAGGCAGCAAATAATTTTTTTAATTTCGTAAAATATATGAACATGGAGACAAAAGCGATATATTTCGGATGTTCATATATTCATATATATATATATATATCCTAAATAATATCTTTTTTCTCTCACTATCCGAAATATATCGCTTTTGTCTCCATGTTCATATATTCTCAAAACATCGTTCCCCCTATTGCAATTAATCTCTCTCTTTTCACTCTCTCAATTTACTTACAATTTTATCTCACCCAGCTGAAGATTTCCAATTTTTTCTCTTTCTCTTAAATATCCTCCTCTCTCCGTCTCACTTTGCGCTTTTTAACTCTCTCTTAAGCAGCTCTCTTTTTTCTCTCACTCTCTCCTAAAGGTATCTCTCTTTTCTCCCACTTTTACGTCTCCCTCCGAAATATTCTCCATCGTTTTTTTTCCCATCTCTCTCTTAAGTAATCTCTCTCTACTCTCGATTTTACCCCCTTTTTTTTAAAAATGTAATCTTTTCTTTGTCTTAATATTTCTTTTCATCAATATGTTTCCTTTGTTTTTTTCGTTTTTTTTTATTTGTTTCTTTGTTTAAAAAAAAAGGATACAAAAGACGTATACTCTGTTTTTTGTGTGGAATGTACTCGGAATTCCTCGGGATTTTTCGAAATTTGCCGCAAAATGTCGATCTCCCAAGAAGCAAGGCTTTTCGAGTATTTTCGTTTCAGATGGCTCCACGGAACATCTGCGTCTGAGCCAAATGTCGACATATTCTGCAATAAAGAAATCCGGGGTTTCTGGAAATTATGATTAAAAAAAAACACCCGATGGGAAAAGGCCAAATACACGTGCGGATTTCTTGGGTGTCTGCCGCTGTTTAGGGGTAACAGGATCGGGTGGAATGAAAAAAAAAATCAATCCTAAATTCCAAGGTTGTTAATATTCGTGTCGGCAAACATCTGTTTTAACTTCTGTCAAATATTCCTTCTTTCCTTTTTTTAAGAATATAAAACAAAACAATAAAACATGTAAAAAGAATTATGCGAAAAAAAAACCCAAAAAATACATACTTAATTCGTTATAACAAAATTTTAGCAGACATGTTAAAACTGATAACTGTCAAGGTTGGCTATAGAGGAAAATCTTATAGAATCTAAAATTGAAATTTAATAAATAATGAAAAATATAAATGACATATCAAATGATAACACCACTAGAAATTACAAAAGATTAAGGATTCACACATATGCTGAACCACAAAAATCTCTTAAACCGACAACGCATAAAAATGACTGAAACCATTAATACGGAGAAAATCAATTACAAATATCAGGTTTGTAATATGAGCTCTGGTAAAAATGGTAACTGAAACATTAGTCCAAAAAATTAATACACTGATGTCCTCAAGTGGATAAAATGGTTGGATCCAATAACTTGACCTAGAGATTTGTGAGTTCAATAGCTGGCTACAGCAGTGTTGAATAGCAGGACATATCGGGTTCTGTGGCTATGGTTAGTAACTAATGTACTGCAGATTGACGCCAGTTAGAGAAAGAAAGAAGCACACGAAAAGAAGATAGGTTGAACCAGTGAATTCGAATAACAGAACATGTATACAAAATAAGAGTATTATTAGTCAGCAGATATAAACTGTCCGTTCGAACGGTCTAGTTACATTGCGTATCGACTGACTCCCTTAGAAAGTCTCGTAGGTTAGTATTTTCTACTCCTGCAGCTTCGTCTCTCGCACTTTCCGCCTGTGGAACTCGCTCCCATATTCTTGCTTTCCTGACAACTACAACCCCCAGAACTTTAAATACAATGTCAATACTCATCTATTAACCACCTGACCCTAGCTTTTTCCCCACCTCGTAAATCCTTTCCTTCCTCTCCACCTTTAAACTGTTATCACACCTGCATTCTCATCTTTCTATTGCTCCTTTCTAACTGCTTCGTATTCCTCTTCACTCTCTTCTAACTAATCTTTTTACACTTGTGTAGTCCCCCTGCACATCAGTGGCATTTCCGCCTTGCTCGGGGTGAAAAGATTAAAAAAAAATCATGAAGGAGGAAGAGTTCATTCCAATGTAGATAGGGCATCGTAATATTTTTTTTATTCGTATCACCCCGAGCAAGACGGTAACGCCACTGACATGCAGGGGGCTACGTAATAGTAAAAAGATTGAAAAAGAGAAAGCCGGAAACCACATCCTAAACAGGAAACAAGGGATGAGCCTCTTCACCTGTTCAATAGACGTGGGTGGTGTGTGAACCGGGCGACAGTTCTGTCTATCTACTCCAATTGAAAAAAAAAAAACAAAGTGAGAAGAATTGAAAAGATAAATCCGGAAACCACATCCTAAACAGGGAACAAGGGATGAGCCTCTTAACCTGTTCAATAGACGTGGGTGGAGTGTGAACCGGGCGATAGATAGATCTATCTACTCCAATTGAAAAAAATACAAAAACAAAAACAAAGTGAGAAGATTTGAAAAGAGAAAGCCAGAAACCACATCCTAAACAGGGAACAAGGGATGAGCCTCTTAACCTGTTCAATAGACATGGGTGGAGTGTGAACCGGGCGATAGGTAGATCTATCTACTCCAATTGATCTATCAATATTGGTTATAATGTTGGTTATTGTTGTGGCCTATTAGATCCAGGAAGGAAGACACGAAAAGAAGAAGGTATCTTGAACCAGTGTATTGGAATATTGGAATAAGAGAATATATATAAAAAATAAGAGTGTTATTAGTCAGCAAATAGAAGTGTTCTTTTAGGAAATCTCGCGGGTTAGTATTTATGAAGGAGGAAGAATTCATTCCAATCTATATAGGGCACCATAACAGAGATAAATGGCAATCTACTACTGGAAAATCTTCTGCTTGTTAGTAACACCTAAGTGTGTATCAAGTATAGCACTTAACTGACTTTATCCTTTCTCTCCCCGGCTATGGGTTAAATAGCAGGACAGATCGGATTTTATAGCCTTGGTTATCAACCAGTCTACCGCAGAAGGAAATAGCAACGTACTGATAATATTTTTTGTTTAGTCAGTCGTAGATCGAAAAAGACATGATCGCCCAATCGTCCATCATGTATGGCACTTAACTAAATTCTCCCTTCAGTTATAAGCTGAAGAGCAGGGCTCATTATGTTTAATAGCCTTGATCGGCAATCAATGCAGAAATAAATGGCAACCTAGTGCGGGAAAAACTTTTGCCTAGTTAGTCTCCCCGAAGTGCGTATCACGTATGGCATGTAACTGAATTTTTCTCCTCCCTCCAGATATGGGTTGAATAGCAGGAAATATTGGGTCTATAGCCTTGGTTGTCAGCTAGTCTACCGTTGAAGAAAATGGCAGCCGACTGCGAGAAAATTTTCTACCTATTCAGTTACGGATGGAAAGAGGTATGATTGCCAAAGCGTGCTTTACATATGGTATTTAACTGATTAATTATAGCCGTTTGCATTATTAGACTTTTTTCAGGAACTGTCTATTACTTTTTTAAACTCATATACACCTACACACATACAGGAAATGATCAGCTAGAGTAATTAATATTATGTACGGTACCAAGTTTTCTTAACAGAGAATACTGTCGTTCTTTAAAAAAAATGATGATGCCAAATCTAAACTTATTTATAAATGGAACATTGTCTGTGCGTGTGTGTATGTGTGTGTGTGTCTGTATGTGTGTCCGTTACCTATAGACTCCGAAACGGCTGAACCGATTTTCTTGAAAATTTACACAGTTGTACTATAAGCGTCTGCGAGTGTTCTTAGCTAGGTTTTGTGTCGAAGTATCCCAGATAAATATCGAAAATCGATAATTGAAAAATCGGGTTATAGAAGGAGTGGTCCGATTTTAATCAAATTTGATACACTCATAGAAAAGACATAAAAAACGATATTCAGAAGTTTCAAAGTTGCAGTTCTTATAATAGTGCAGAAAATCGATAATATATATATATAAGGCAAGATGTTTGTGTGTGTATGTCTGTATTTTTTCAGCCCTTTTATTTTAATTTTTGCTTCGGGTTTCGCTCTAAGTAGGCATAATTGTAGTTCTTAGTCTCAGCCATGTTAGCATTTATTCAGAGGATTTATTTAACCTTCAAAATTGAGTTTATGACGAAAAAAACTTATTTGATATCGATACCAGGAAATCAAAATTTGACTTACATCCATTCATTTAAATATATACTGTTAAATATAGCACTTCAAGAATGCATTCGTACAGGAGGACGACATCTACAGGACTTCATTTTTAAAAGATGAAAATTCCATCATTGTTTTTAAATGGCATGTTTTAAGGTTCCAATTACTTTGAATAAAATATTTTTCTTCCATCACTCTTGATTTTATTGGATTGTTAAAAAGTTCTCGTTTTTTGGGGTCACCCTGTATATATGATAACGATATATAATCTGTATATATCAAGAACAAGGTATATGACGAAGTGAAAAAGAGTTTTAGTGTAAGGGTCCTCGTCCATTGTTTTCAATATGTTATATATATATTTTTTCTAAACATATGCTGTAAAATATAAGAGACAATGAATGTCTATTATGTTTAATCATGAGCCATTCTAAACGTCGTATTTTTGTCTTTATTTGCACCTGAACTTAAAGCCCAAATACGATGTTTAGAACGGCTCATGATGAAACATAATAGACATTAATTGTCTGTTATATTTAACAGTATATGTTTAGAAAATTATCTGCTGCCTCGATACAATATATATATATATATATATATATATATATATATATATATATTGTAACTAAGTTGTTGAACTCGTAGGTTTATTTACCTTTTTGTTCATGCATTTACTTTTATAAAGAGTGCTCTATACAAATGTAGAGCGTTATACTGTAATGGTTGTTACAATGTTTTTAAATTCATAGTATCACTACACAAAAAATTCCTCATGTTTCGAAGCCAGCCCATATATATATATATATATATATATATTATATCAGTTGAATTCATTGCATTTACTTCGCGGCAATACCCAGGAAAAGGTATGCATCCATGCCTTCTTCCTCCAGCTGTGGATTAAATAGTAGGACAGATTGGGTTCTATAAACTTGGTTTGCAACTAGTCTACTGCAGAAAGAAATAACAACCGACTACGTCAAAATCTGCCTCGTCAATCATGGATCCAACGAGATATGATCACATAGGCGTGTATTACTTAAGGCACTTAAATGACAGATATATATATATATATATATATATATATATATATATATATATATATGTGTGTGTGTGTGTGTGTGTATGTGTGTGTGTGTGTGTGTGTGTGCGCGTGCGCGTGCGTGTGGTGTGTGTGTATGTACATATTTTAACTCCTAAATATATTTATATATGTGTGTGTATGCAGAGTGCGATGTGTAAATTGTCGACATTTAATTTTTCAATGACATGGATTGACATTGTTTTTTTTTTTATTTTGTCATCTGTACAGTATAGTAGGGTCAGTTGGGCAGCATCTGCGAGAAAAAGAGCACCATGACGCAATTCATTACGCTAAAAATTTTGAAACGGCATACTGTATTGCTTGGCATTCACGCCAAAAACTCTAATACGAACATCTCAGAGTGTCCTCGGGGCAGACGATTTGGAAAGAGTTGGTTGAGTCTAATGATGATCACGAAGTTAAGGCACCTTTTAAAACTCATTATGATCGTTCCGATTAGAAAAGTAGTCCAGAATTTGTTGTTGAGGACCTCAGACTTATAAAGGAGGCCCACATCAAGTGCCTTGAGAATAAAGGGCTACCGTGGCAAACAAGCAAGAGAACCCAGTTATGGCAGTGAGACATTTTCTACGGCTACGTCATCCCCTACATCTCGCCACCTAATTCCCCAGACTGCAACCCCCTTGAATATTATGTGTGGGGTGCAGTTGAGCGAGAGACCAACAAAACTCCTTGTAGCACTGAAGATCTACTGAAGGCCAGGATTATGGCAGCATTTACCAACTTAAACAAGGGGCTGGCCAGAGGAGATTCCGAAGTTGTCTAGATCAGGTGTTTTCAAACTTTTTGATTTGCTGACCCCTTTATATTGCCACTATAAATGCTTATGAAATTTATACATAATCTTTTTACTAAAAATAGCTTATAGTTTTGCATTAACGTAGTAAAAACTGGTTTTAAGTTTACTTTAGACATAAGTGTTCAAATAAAATAAATTAAAACTGTAAAATTTAAATTACTTTGAATTTCACGTGATGAGTTAATCCACAGACCCCCCCTATCTTATCCTTGCGGACCCCCTGTGAAAACCTTTAGTCTAGATGACGTGGTTGAAGCCAATGGCAATTTTATTGGATAAGTTTAATCTATTGTTTGTTTTGTTTTAGGGCATATCAACCTCAATGGGTCATTCAATACCGATAAGATTGTTTTTTTTTTTTAATCGTATCACCCCGAGCAAGGCGGTAATGCCACTGATGTGCAGGGGGCTACGTAATAGTGAAAAGATTGGAAAAGATAAAGCCGGAAACCACATCCTAAACAGGGAACAAGGGATGAGCCTCTTAACCTGTTCAATAGACATGGGTGGAGTGTGAACCGGGCGATAGATAGATCTATCTACTCCAATTGAAAAAAAAAACAAAAAAAAACAAAGTGAGAAGATTGGAAAAGAGAAAGCCGGAAACCACATCCTAAACAGGGAACAAGGGATGAGCCTCTTAACCTGTTCAATAGACAAGGGTTCCAATTTTAGTGGGGGGCTCATTTTCTCATACAACGTCATAGTGGTAACATTTTTCCTTCAAAGACATATTTTTCTTGGTAGTATTTTTCCTTCAAAAATGTTTTGTTGGTAATATTTTTTACTTCAAAAGCGTTTTGTTGGTAATATTTTACCTTCAAAAATGTATATCTTTCTATAAAAGTCTATTTTTATGTATATATTTCATAAAAGTCTATTTTTTATACTTTCATAGTGTTTTGAACCCAGTATTGAGGGGGTTTACTATTTGCTCATAGCTGGGACCCTAACAGGTGCTACCACTCCGGATCAGAGTGGACCTGGGAACAACAGTAATTAAGAGGTGGTTCCATGCTCCTCACAACCTCCCAATTAGAGGCCTTGCTGCCGGATGCAGTTTATCGTTACACCCAGGACGTTTTAATCTATTAATTTAAGATATTTTCGTATCATTTTTGGAAATATGACTGTTAAAATGAGATGTCAGTGTTATTGTCATTTTTGCATAATTGAGACGAAATTTTTTTCATCGCAAGCTGTATACTTAAAATTAGGAAAAAAACCTCAATTGTCAAGTCTGGGATAGTTTATGAGGAAAGAGAAAAAAGAAAAGAAAAGAATTTCAACCAAAGTATTGCGACAAAACTCCTAAGAAAGGGTTAATTAAAGTGAGAAAATATGAGAAAAAATGTTATTAATTAGAAAGAACAATAAAAGAACTCGAATTAAGAATGTGGATAGATCTATCTATCGCCCGGTTCACACTCCACCCACGTCTATTGAACAGGTTAAGAGGCTCATCCCTTGTTCCCTGTTTAGGATGTGGTTTTCGGCTTTCTCTTTTCCAATCTTCTCACTTTTTTTTTCAATTGGAGTAGATAGATCTATCTATCGCCCGGTTCACACTCCACCCATGTCTATTGAACAGGTTAAGAGGCTCATCCCTTGTTCCCTGTTTAGGATGTGGTTTCCGGCTTTCTCTTTTCCAATCTTCTCACTTTTTTTTTCAATTGGAGTAGATAGATCTATCTATCGCCCGGTTCACACTCCACCCATGTCTATTGAACAGGTTAAGAGGCTCATCCCTTGTTCCCTGTTTATGATGTGGTTTCCGGCTTTATCTTTTCCAATCTTTTCTCTATTACGTAGCCCCCTTCACATCAGTGGCGTTACCGCCTTGCTCGGGGTGATACGGTTAAAAAAATAAAAAAATAAAAAAAATAAAAATTGACTTGAAAGTAAGAATCCGGAAGAGAGTCGAACAAGCGAAAAGTGCGAGTGAAGAAGTAGAAGCTCCGGTGACATCAAACCGTTTTCAATTGTAAATTGATGAGACTATGCCGCCAGGCCTCTGATCGGAAATTTTGAAGTTTTGTAGAGGGTGGGACCACTGCTTAATTGCTGTTGTTCCCAGGTCTATCTGGACTCGAAGTGGTAGCATCTGTTAGGATCCCAACTATGGGAAAATAACTTTTGTGTAATGGAAAGAAAATTATGTGCAAATAATTGGTTATGCAGCACATAAACGAAAAACAACAAAACAAAACCGAAAAAACAAAACAAAACACTATGACAGTTATAAAAATAGATTTTTATAGGAAAAATAACAGCAATATATTTTTAGACAAAAAGTTACCAACAATACGCACAGGTATCTTTCATCTTACGTCGGTAATTCGTTCCAGGAAAGGCGACTTAAGTCGAAAAACGGCTCAAGTATAATTTACTTATCTCCAAATTTACTTGTCACGAGGCTAAACCATAAATAACCATTCCCAGGTCTGCATTTTGATTATAAATGCATTTTTAATAATAAGAATCTATTTTTAGCTTAAAAACAAATTTTATATTTTATGATAGTACAGAAGAAAGTAATCTAAATTTACGAATATATCTTCTTTTTTTTTTTAATCATTTCACCCCGAGCAAGGCAGAAACGCCATTGATATGCAGGGGGCTACATAAATGTAAAAAGATTAATTAGAAAAGAGTGACGAGTACAAACTAGTTAGAAAGGAACAATAGAAAGCTGAGAAAGCAGGTGCGATGACAGATACATAGGTGGAGAGAAAGGGAAGGTTATACGGGGGTGGAGAGAGAGCTAGAGTCCAGTGGTTAGTAGATGAGTATTGACTTTGCATTTAAATTTCTGGAGGTAGCATCTACGTAAATGTCATCATCATTTATCCATCACACCCAATGATGCATAGGGCAGCAACTTTTTGTTGCTGTTTCTGTAACAAACTGTTTTTTACTGGAAGAATTGTTAGCCCTGCACCCAACCCCCAAACCTGGAGGACCGGTATACCATTCTTGGTCCTTACGTTTACAGCACCTGGTATTTCCAAATGATCACCATTTAAGTACTGACCACGCTCGATGTTGCTTAACTTCGGTGATCGGACGGGAACCGGTGCATTCAACACGATATAGTCGTAGATAAGAGGAAATAATTCTAAACAATGAGGATATATGAATAGAGATTTATTATACCTCATTACAATAAACAAAATACACGTACACCAATGAACAGTTAACAAGAAAAACAATCAAGAAGACAATGTCTCTGTATAGGACGTATGCGTCCGTCTTGTGAAGAATGCTTCCGTCTAGTGACGTCTAACTCTCGTTTAAGGACGATGGCTCTCGTATAATGACGAAGACTCTCGATGGTCTCTGTAGTTCGTTCAAGTCCAGGTCTTTTATAACCCGGGCCATACCCAATCCGGGTTAGGACAGGATATTTCACTACAACAGTTAAATAACAAATTTCTATTTTTTTTTAATCGTATCACCCCGAGCAAGGCGATAATGCCACTGATGTGAAGGGGGCTACATAAGAGTAAAAAGATTAAGTAGAAGAGAGTGAAGAGGAAGACGAACCAGTTAGAAAGGAGCAAGAGAAGGATAGGAATACAGGTGTGATGACAGTTTCAAAGGTGGAGAGAAAGGAAAGGATATACGGGGTGGTGAAAGAACTAGAGTCAAGTGGTTAATAGATGAGTATTGACATTGCATTTAAATTCCTGGAGGTTGTAGCCGTCAGGAAAGCAAGAATATGGAAGCGAGTTCCACAGGCGGGAAGTGCGAGAGAAGAAGCTGCAGGAGTTGAATTATCGTCTGCATTTGGTTAATCTAACTGTGAAAGTGTGGGACCCAGTTGCCAATCTGGTTGCACGAGTAAAATCCTGTTGCAGAGTCACCAGGCCGAACTAATAGAACAAAACACTTTTAGTTAAAAGAGAGTGAAGAAGAGAAAGACGAATCAGTTAGAAAGGAGCAAGAGAAAGATGGGGATACAGGTGTGATGACAGTTGTAAAGGTGGAGAGAAAGGAAAGGATATACACGGTGGTGAAGAAAGAACTAGAGTCAAGTGGTTAAGAGATGGGTATTGACATTGCATTTAAATTCCTGGAGGTTGTAGCCGTCAGGAAAGCAAGAATATGGAAGCGAGTTCCACAGGCGGGAAATGCGAGAGAAGACGCTGTAGGAGTAGAATTGTCGTCTGCATTTGGTTAATCTAATTGTGAATGGGTAGGACCCAGTTGCCAATCTGGTTACACGAGTAAACACCTGTTGCAGAGGCACCAGTGACTTAAGTTCTTTGGAGACTGTTATTAAAATTATTTGTAGTAGTAGAAATTAAACTGATTTATGCTGAAGTTACCAATATTTACATATATTTTTTTTTAATTTAGAGCTGACTTTGACTGTTGTTATTGTTCGAGATGTTTTTTAATAAGAAACTGATCAAGCGTTTCTTGAACTGTGCTCTTTTTTTCTTCAGGGATTATAAGGAACAAAATCATCATGACAAGCGTCTGTAATTTTAAAAAGTGTTGACCATTTAGGTCCATATCCTCGAAGATTTAAAGTCACTTTTCAATACGAGCAAACGCGTATGTTTATGTATTTTGATATGATTTTATACATTTATTCAATTTTGTTTTACGCTGTAACATTATTTTATGTTCTTTTAACGCTTTTCAAATGATACTAGCAGTGTAGCCCGGTATTGCTCGGGTGTAATGAAAGCTTTAAAACTAATCTATGGTCCTGGAGCTCAGACTCAGCGTAAAAGATATTTGAAATAATAAAATAATTGCGACAATTTACCAATCGCACCTTATATATATATATATATATATATATATATATATATATATATATATATATATATGCGAGCAGTATAGCCCGGCATTGCTCGAGTGTACTGAAAGCTTTAAAACTAATCCATGGTCCTGGAGCTCAGACTCTTTGGACGTTGGCACGAAAGACTAAAAAGCAATAGTTGTTTCCAGTTAAAGCGAAACCTTAGACTGAAAGAAAAATGAATGGATGTCAGTCAAATTTTGATTTCCTGGTATCGATATCAAATAAGTTTTTTTCGTCGTAGACTGAATTTTGAAGGCTAAATATGTCCTCTGAGTAAATGGTAGCATGGCTGAGACTAAGAACTACAATTATACCTACTTAGAGCCAAACCCGAAGCAAAAACTATACAGGTAGATAAACAGAGACACACACAAACATCTTACCTTATATACGTGTCTTTGCTCTTTCGTACTTTCGTATTGAGTTTTTTTTTTGTTTAGGTTTCCGTCTTGGGGTTTTTTTCTTTCGAACACAGATTTTGCTTTCTTTGTTTCTTTTTTTTGGATTCCCCTCTACCCATTTGGTATTACCTTTTGGTTCAGACGACTTAATTTTTAGTCATTATTAGTGATACTGTTTTCTTGGTACGTTTTACAATAATAATAAGAATATATATATATATATATATATAATCGATATTCTGCACTGTTGTAAGAACTGCAACCTTGAAACTCCTGAATATCGTTTTTTATGTATTTGTCTATGAGTGTATCAAATTTGATTAAAATCGGACCACTCCTTCTATAACCCGATATCTTCGATTAAGAATTTTCGATATTTATCGGGGGTACCTCGACATAAAACCTAGCTAAGAACACTCGCGGACGCTTATAGTACAACTGTGTAAATTTTCAAGAAAATCGCTTCAGCCGTTTCGGAGTTTATATATATATATATATATATATATATATATATATATATATATATGTTCCTTATTCTTCTCGTTCTATTTCTCTTCATTGATCCTCTCTTTCTTTTTTTTTTAGTTCCTGCTTTTCTTACGTCTTTTACTCCGTCCACTATCGACCCATTTCTCTTTTGCTTTTCACTCTCATCTGACCCACCCGGAACATCGCTTCCAATAGCTTCTCACTCTTTTGAACAGTTATCTCTCACCACCTGATTATTTCCCAGACGCTCTTTCTCTCCGTGTAGAATCGCCGACTGACGCCAATTCGGTCGAGTTCCAATCCTGGGTTAGGAACCGACCGGAGTCTAAGTTGTACTGATGAGCTGTAATACAGCGAAACAGATCTGTCTGCGGATGACTATAGTATTTACGCTCTCACACCCTGATTGAGCACTCTGGAAGAGTGGTAGACTTTGTAAACTGTAGCTACTCCCGCATTTACGCACCGCTCATTCGATAATGAATTGGAGCACTTTAGCTATTGGGCGTGTTTATACGCGCTAAAAAGCCTGCCTTCTTCTACTGGACGCTCGTGGCCTAGGGGTAGAATCGCCGACTGACGCCAATTCGGTCGAATTTCAATCCTGGGTTAGGAAGCGACCGGAGTCTAAGCTGTACTGATGAGCGAAACAGATCTGTTTGCGGATGACTATAGTATATATATATATATATATATATATATATATATATATATATATATACATATATATATATATATATGTGTGTGTGTGTGTGTGTGTGTGTGTGTGTGTGTTCGTATGTGTATGTGTCACAAAATGATACAAAGGTGTCAGTTTGTTTGTAGACCCGGGAAACCTATTTGGTTATGCGTCTCTATCAAACCAACCTTATGAACTTACCTTTCATGAAAATGAATAAAAAAAACAAAAAACAAAACAAAACTAGACAAAAAGTGACAAAGAACATAAAAGTCAAGTTAGAAAGAATTGGAAAACCGGCTTTTATACAGACCAAAGAAGATAAAGGCCAGGTCAACAAGGGAAGGCAAGGTGAGGTAGTGCTCTCTTTTTTTTTTAAACAATAGAGCCGTCTTCAATCAGTGCTCTAGTTTTGCTGTTGAGTGACCCGCTGACGACAAGCTGATCGTTTGTTTAAAAATAAATCCCAAAAAACAGGGACAAACGGGTAACACTGAAGCAAAAACAACAAGTCATTGATATGAAGACACCTACATTGTATATTAAGATCCAGTTCTAAACATGGAATCTCCAAATATTGATGACAAGAAACAATGAAAAATAATGAATTTACGCGTCCTGTCTTAATACACATTTATTGGCTCGAGAAAAGAAATTAATGCAAACATTTTTAAGAGAACGTTTAACAAAGAGTATCTGTCAGTTAAGCACCATATCTGATATACGCTTGGGCAATCATGTCTTTTTCGAGACATGAATGACTAGGCAGAAAAACTTCCCCGCAGTAGTTTGCCATTTCTTTCTGCGGTAGATTGGTTGCCGACAAGAGCTATAGAAACCAATCTGTCCGGCAAATCAACCCACAGACGTAGGGTAAAAAGATTAAACCAGGGTACTTACGGATTGAGGATGTGCGTTGTGGTGCATTGGATATCGGCTCGGAATGAAAAATCGGAGAGCCGAGTTCGAATTCCAGTTGAATTCATTGCATTCACTTACACACAAATACCCTTGGGAAAGGTATTAATTCGTCTCTTCCTTCCAGTTATGGGTTAAATAACAGAACAGATTGGGTTCTATAGCCTTGGTCGGCAACCAATCTACCGCAGAAAGCAATGGCAACCTACTGCGTGATAATCTTCTACCCAGTCATGTCTCTTTCGAGACATGATTGCCCAAGCGGGTATCACGTATGGCACTTAACTGACTGACTTACGGGTTATCTCTCCGCCAATTTTTTACAAAAAATTTGAAGTACCAAAAACTTAAATAATTTTTTGAAGATTAAATATAAAAGAATAAAACATCAACACCAAAATTTGACTTAGATCCATTCATTTTTCTTTCAGTCTACGGTTTCGCCTTAACTGGAAACAACTATTGCTTTTTAGTCTTTCGTGCCAACGTCCAATGAGTCTGAGCTCCAGGACCATGGATTAGTTTTAAAGCTTTCATTACACCCGAGCAACGCCGGGCTATACTGCTAGTGTATATATATATATATATATATATATATATATATATATATATATATATATATTAGGTGCGATTGGTAAATTGTCGCAATTATTTTATTATTTCAAATATCCTTCAGGCTGAGTCTGAGCTCCAGGACCATGGATTAGTTTTAATGCTTTCATTACACCTGAGCAACACCAGGCTATACTGCTAGTGTGTATATATATTAGGTGCGATTGGTAAATTGTCGCAATTATTTTATTATTTCAAATATCCTTCAGGCTGAGTCTGAGCTCCAGGACCATGGATTAGTTTTAATGCTTTCATTACACCTGAGCAACACCAGGCTATACTGCTAGTGTGTATATATATTAGGTGCGATTGGTAAATTGTCGCAATTATTTTATTATTTCAAATATCCTTCAGGCTGAGTCTGAGCTCCAGGACCATGGATTAGTTTTAATGCTTTCATTACACCTGAGCAACACCAGGCTATACTGCTAGTGTGTATATATATATATATATATATATATATATATATTAGGTGCGATTGGTAAATTGTCGCAATTATTTTATTATTTCAAATATCCTTCAGGCTGAGTCTGAGCTGCAGGACCATGGATTAGTTTTAATGCTTTCATTACACCTGAGCAACACCAGGCTATACTGCGAGTGTATATATATATATATATTAGGTGCGATTGGTAAATTGTCGCAATTATTTTATTATTTCAAATATCCTTCAGGCTGAGTCTGAGCTCCAGGACAATGGATTAGTTTTAAAGCTTTCATTCCACCCGAGCAACATCGGCCTATAATGCTAGTATATATATATATATATATACGTGAAAAAATCACAAGATCGCCAAGCTCTACGTTTTTGCTCTACGTTACTTCCTCTTTGTTAATTCGAATTGGTTAGTTTGTATCGAGCACTTTTCTTTCTTTGTGGTTGGTTCCGTTTGAGGGTTTTTTTTTCTTTGCTGCGAAGTACTGTATGTATTGTCGGTACTCCGCGGTTTTCTTTTTTTTTCCCCCTCTTGTCCAACGCTTTATAGCGACGGACAGTAACGGAGTTAGATTCTGCCGGTTATTTGTGGTCCTCAAGGTTTGCTTTTGTAAAATTTTAGGATCTAGATACGTACAGAGTCAGTTTTATTATTATATATATATATATATATATATATATATATATATATATATATATACTATGTGCGATTGGTAAATTGTCGCAATTATTTTATTATTTCAAATATCCTGTAGGCTGAGTCTGAGCTCCAGGACCATGGATTACACCCGAGCAACGCCGGGCTATATTGCTAGTTAAATAATAAACAATAAAACATGAATACCACAGATTTGGGGTATTTGGTGGAATGTGTCGTGAGACTAAAGAATGTTCCTTGTATGCAATACCAGACCGGAGTGCAGCAACACTGACACCCATAATCAAGCAGTCGTTTCGGCCGGGCTCCACTGTAATCACAGACGAGTGGAGGGGATACAATCAAGTGAGGAATGATTTTACCCATCTCACAGTGAATCACATCTTGATCCACAAACTGGTGCCCACATGCGACATATCGAACGAATGTGGAGGGCCGCCAATTTCAGGAATAAACGACAGGACGGCACTGACCGAACAGTGCTGGACTCCTACCCCTGTGAGTTTATATGGTTGCAGAGGCTGCAAGGTGCTGATCCTTTTCTTCGAATTCTTTCCAACATCACTCAGTTTTTGCCTCCCAACAGACCGTTTTTAGTAAATGAACACTTGTTAAATTGACGGGGAGATAACCCGGAAGTACCAAAGCACTAAAGTGTCATACATGATACACGCTTGGCCTGCCATGTCACTTTCGATCCATTGTTCCCTGTTTAGGATGTGGTTTCCGGCTTTGTCTTCTCCAATGTTTTCACTATTACGTAGCCCCCTGCACATCAGTGGCATTACCGCCTTGCTCGGGGTGATACGATTAAAAAAAAAAATGACTGACTTGGCAGAAAAATTTCCCCGCAGTAGATTGCCATATCTTTTTGCGGTAGATTGGTTGCCGACAAGGGCTATAGAAACCGATCTGTCCGGCAAATCAACCCACAGCTGTAGAGAGAAGTGATAAAGTCAATTACGTGCCAATCGTGATGCACGTTTATCCAGATCATGTTTCTTTCGATCCATGACTGACTTGGTAGATGTTCCCGCAGTAGGTTGCTGTCTTAAACGGTAGACTGGTTGCCAGCCAAGACTATAGAACCCGATTTGTTCTGCTATTCAACCCCTATCTGGAGAGAGAAGAGATGAAGTTAGTTAAGTGCCATACGTGATACGCGATTTTGCGATCTGGTCACTTTCGATGCATGACTAGGCAGAAGATTTTTTCCGCATTAAATTAGATTAAAATGCGGTAGACTGGTTGCCAATCAAGGCTGTAGAAACCAATCTGACTTAACTTTCGAGAATGTAGAAAGGGTTGCATTGATAAGGCAATATGAACTTTGTGGCCGAGTTGGACTAAAGCAAGTTAGGTCTAATGATGATTTCTCTTGAAAAGGGGATATAGCATTTTTTATGGTGCCCAATTCTATAGGAGTGGACTTTTCCTCCATGAATAAACACTAACCTGAGTGACTTCTGGGAAGGCAATTGTGACGAAGCTGAAAGGCAGTCTAGAGATAGTCAAGAAGCAGCGTAACAATACAGTTTGGATATACACTTCTATTTGCAGATTACTAACACTTATTATTATATATATATGTGCTGTTATTCTAATGCACTGTGTGAACAAACCTTCTTGTTTTCGTGTCTTACTTCCGGCTCCTAACAAGGCTACAACAACTTGGAGAAAAAGTTTTGCGACAAGCTTCCAGTCGTGCTTGATGGCGAATCTTTTTCTTTAATAAGTTATCTCATATATTCAGGCTGATAGATGAAAATTAATGAATCAATTGAAGTAGATAGACCCTTCTATTGCCCAGTTCACACTCCTCCCTCATCTTTTGGACGGGAGTAGAGGTACATACTTTGTTTCCTGTTTAGGAAGGGGTTTCCCGGTTCTCTTCTCTCATCAGGTTCTAGTGCTAGAGCTGCTGCAAGCTTTTTGTAGTAATTGTGGATGGTGGCAACGTCTTTTCATTCAGAGGGTACCCGGTTGGCAGTTTTCTGGTTGTTGCTGCCGACTGATAGTTAGGAGCCCGAACTCTTGCGTGGCGTCAAGAAAGGCTGCTCTGATCAACAGTTGAATAATATCGGGGTTTTATGTAGTTCCATGTCGCGCATGAATGGGTGTCCCTGCATGAACCTCCGGTGGGCAACCAGGAGGCCACATTATGCTGCAGCCCGCGCCAGTTTTCCTCCCATACATGCTGCATACAGCAACCGACTGATTCTACTCTAGACCTCTCTCATAATAAAACTCACTAACCATGAATACACAATATCATAATAGCAAAACTAAACCAGCTAATCAAAAAACACCCAAACCTATTAACATCCCTTCGCTAACATACGAGCTATACGTACCAATTTTCACAGTGTCGAATACTGCCTCCGAGTAAACACACCTAACATACTTGCCCTCTGCGAAACAAACCAAAATTCTTTTATCCTCTCTTCTGAATTCTACGTCCCTGGTTACCTTTCCATCTTCAGGAAGAATGTTCGCATGCATAGGCTTGGTGTTTACGTCAGTGAACACCTTCCTCTTGTTAGGGTGCCCGACGTCTATACTCTCCAGAAGTTTAAATGTAAAATCAATAGTCATCTCCTATCTCACTAACTTGCATCCTATCTCTCTCTCTCTCTCACGCTTCTTTCCCCGTCCACTCCACTCTCATCAGTATTCTAATACTTCTCTTACCCTCTTCCTGACACCCTCTGTAACCTCTTACTCCTTTTCATAACTTTCCTTCTATGTAACCCCCCCTGCACAACAGTGGCAGTAAAATGCCTTGCTTGTGGCGATATGATTATAAGAATTTAGATGTAAAGTCAATAGTCATCTTCTATCTCACTAACCTGCACCCTCTCTCTCATGCACCTTTCTCCAACCACACCCCTCTCATCAGTATTCTTATCCTTCTCTTACCCTCTTCCTGACACCCTCTGTAACCTGTTACTCTTTTTCATAACTTTCCTCCTATGTAACCCCCTGCGCACCAGTAGCAGTAGACAGCCTTGCTTTAGGCGATATGATTTTTTAATATATATATATATATATATATATATATATATATATATTATTTAAAATTAAAATCAGTATCTATTCATATGAGAGTACCCACTAAAAGTAAGGTTTGAAGTAATAAAAATTAGTCGGTTTAGAACCTAAAAATCCTTTAATTCTTTAGAAATTGCTTTGGTTACATTTCTATTTCGATTTAAATATTATATTTATTGTTGTCACCTGACCTAAATATTCAAGATAATCTTTTTTAAGAAAAATATACTGTTTACAATAATAAAAAAAAAAACAATAAAACAGATCGTCCACTCAAATATGGTCACCGACAAATAATAAACTGATAAAATCTGTGAGATTAATAAATTTTAAAAATCCCTTACTTCTTTAGACATTGCTTTGGTTACATTTCTATTCATATTTAACTATTGTTGTCTCCTGACCTAAATATTCAAGAGAATCTTTTTTAAGAAATATATACTGCTTACAATTTAAAAAAATAAAACAATGAAAACGAGCGTCTCCTCAAATATGGTCATCGACTAATAATAAAATGCTAAAATCTGTGTGAGTAATAAATAAAAAAATCCTTTACTTCTTTAGAAATTGCTTTGTTTATGTTTCGAATACGAAGCTGAGCCGACATGACTTTCAAGAAAATCTGAAAGAGTGGGTGTGCTTTAAAGGGAAATGAAAACTTGCTTGATTGTGAAGATCTTCAGGAGCGAGCTGTCAAAACTCTCCTGATCAGATGGTGATTTCTCATGCAATTTGGTCAGCAGATTCTAATCTATTTAATGAGTGTCTTACGAGGATGCATTTATATATAATAATAATAATAATAATAATAATAATAATAATGTTTAAAAAGTTATAGTAATGGATTCTGTTGAGTCCTAAGTGTCATTCCAAAAAAAGTTTTAATTCTTAAAGTAGTCTTAAAAATAGAGAAATTAGGAATAGAACATTTTGGAGGATCTAGAACGTTCCAGTAGAAACTAGAGAGTTCCAAATGTTCTAGAAGTATGCAAATTAGGTGTTAGCCCCTAAGAAAATAGGTATTGGGCAGAGAACAGTCAGTTGTTACCAGGGTTTGCTGATGTTATCAACTCCGGTTATGATTCAAGGATTTATATCCAGCCAAAAGGATCTAATAGAAGTTGCCGACCAACAAGGACCTGAAAGAGAACCTCATGGAACTATTTGGGTAAATACATATTTTTGACCATTTCACTGACCATACTTAAAATATTTCTTTATATACTCATTTGAGAATTTCCAAAAAGTATAGCACTTAACTCCTCGCCTACTTAACTGGGTAAAGAAAGAGATACTTACCTTACCTTCTTCTCTCCTCGTAATACTTGCCAGCAGTAAACTCTATGTTTCTTGTTTTGAATGCAACAAAAATTCTATTTTATTTGTTGTGTTTTGTAAATTAAATATTTGTCTGTGATTTATCTTTGAGTTTTGGTCAATCTTTTTTTTCTTTTGTTACACCTGACACGTAACAGAGTGTTTCTTGTGTGTTCGGGTCATTAGACGAAATAAACAATAATCTTGGTATTATTTCGAACTTGTGTTCTCATCTTGGTTGATACAGGTGTTATAATAGACATATAAAAATACACTACTACAGTCCTTGGTTATACATTTTTTTTTAATCATTTCACCCCGAGCAAGGCGGAAACGCCACTGATGTGCAGGGGGCTACATAAATGTAAAAAGATTAATTAGAAAAGAGTGAGGAGTACAAACTAGTTAGAAAGGAACAATAGAAAGCAGGTGCGATGACAGATACATAGGTGGAGAGAAAGGGAAGGTTATACAGGGGAGAGGAGAGAGCTAGAGGCCAGTGGTTGGTAGATGAGTATTAACTTTGCATTTAAATTTCTGGAGGTTGTAGCCGTCAGGAAAGCAAGAATACGGGAGCGAGTTCCACAGGCGGGGTGTGTTAGTAGCATCAAGAGGTCATGAGTTCGATCCTTGGACTTGCTAGTGACGAACCAAATTCCAACATGAAAGAAGAATAATTGATTTCGCAGGATATTTCGCAATAATCAACGAGATAATCCACATCAGCCAATCTATGGACAACTAAGGATGACCAGAGAGTACTTGGTCGAAACGTTGTGTTTATTATAACACCTATATTAACCAAGATGAGAAGAAAATAAATTAAGAAATAAATTACTTTTAAAAAAAGTAAATTAAAAAATAAATTACCTTTAAAAAATTACCTTATTAAAAAAAATAAATTACCTTAGTGTTATAAACCGACTTATATACAGGAATTATAAGTCGGTTAATATATTATATTAATAGTGTCCACGTATATCGATACGTGGACACTATTAAATAGATGAGTGTAATTATGCAAACAGTCTTTGTCTTCCTCCCAACCAACAGGCAGAAGGAACCTAGACGGAGCTCTGCCGAAGGGTAAAGCCTCTTCTGGAGAAAATAGATAGTAGCCCTGACCTGAACTCATGCAATATCAAACGGGATATTTTTGGCCAGGCTTAAGGGCTCGAAGACCTCACTTTAAAAATGGCCTTATACCGCATCCCGAATATGTGGGAAAGCAGATAAATGCAGAGTAGAGTAATTATACTCACTAACAGTCGTTCCACCCTGTCTTCCTCACTGCCTACGAGCAGGAGTAACCTAGACAGAACTCCGCCTAAGGGTAAAGGCTCATCTGGGGATGACCCGGTATTGTGCAGGGTGAACGGGATATTTTGGTCGAGCTAAAGAGCTCAGGACCACACTTTAAAGTGGCCTTATGCCGCATTCTGCCCATGGGGTCAGGCAGATAAATACAGAGTAGAGTAATTATATTAACTAGTAGTTACTTGCAGTAATTCTACTTCTCGCAGCGTGCGAGTCTTGTATTTGTGGAATTACTATTATTCCCAATCTCCGTTTTGGTGATTACTCACGTAGTAAACTTTTAGGGTTAAAACACACACACACACACACACACACACACACACACACACACACACACATATATATATATATTTGTTTGAACATTAATTTTTAACATTATTTTCAATAGATACTCGTATTTGAATGGATGCTCTGTTTTTCTATAATTAAACAATACATTTATATATATATATATATATATATATATATATATATATATATATATCAACTGGCCTGAATATTCGAGAAATCTTGTTAGGAAAATATCTATCTTCCGGCAGGATTCGAACCTGCAACTCCCATATACCTAGAAGCCGTTCGTAGATCTGGTGTGTCTTATCACTCGACCACGGTTCATGGTTCAAGAAAGTCGAATTGAGCCGTAAATACATAAGTTCCTGATTTCTTTGAATATCCATATTTGCTCCGGTTCTTATCCTCATGTAAAGAAAGGTAAACAAAGACAATATTATGAAATTTTACGGAAAGTTACGAAATGGTATTAACCGACCTATTTATTTAAATTTATTTTTTGAACATTCAGGTCGACGGAGATATATAAATGTACTGTTTAATAATAGAAGTGACGGTTATATTTAACTATTTGGACAGTAAAGCATATGTGTTGTATACAGGAAAGGAATGTTCCTATTCTCTTATATATGTAGACACTATTGGTAGAGCAGAGTAATTATACTGACTAGCAGGGTATCTACTTCGCGCAGTGTGCGAGTCTTGTATTTGTGATATACTATTATTCCCAATCTCCGTTTTGGTGATTACTGACGTAGTAAACTTTTAGGGTTGCAACAGTATATATATGAATATTATTTGAACATTATTTTTTAACATTATTTTCAATAGATACTCGTGTTTGAATGGATGCTCTGTTTTTCAATAATTAAACAATATATATATATATATATATATGTGTGTGTGTGTGTGTGTGTGTGTGTGTGTGTGTATCAACTGGCCTCTCACATGGTGTGACGTCATAGAACCGCATTACTAATTTACGAGCTGCGTCTGTTATTTGGTGACTGTTATCGTCACATAGCAATGTCATCTTTGATGTCATCTTTGATGGTAGATATCTATGTTAACGTCCCTACAACCACTTTGAAGATGGCTCATATGTTTCGGCTCACATAAGCCATCTTCAGAGTGGTTGTAGGAACCAGCGTAATAAAACCAGTGTAATAGTAATTATCCTAATGTTGGACAATTTTTTCTTTATTTCCACCAGAAATTAAAGCCAAAACATGATGTTTAGAACGACCCATGATTAAACAAAATTTCTTTCATTGACTTCAGCCATGTATATCACTTCTTCAATGCATCAATTTTCATTTAATGGACAGTCTGTCTTGTTTTTAAAATGGGATGTTCCTATTCTCTATTATATAAGTGGACACTATTGGAGAGAAAGTAGAGAGTATTATATTGACTAGCAGTTACCAGCAGAGTATCTACTTCACGCAGCGTGCGAGTCTTGTATTTGTGATATACTATTATTCCCAATCTCCGTTTTGATGACTGTTCAAGCAGTAACCTTTTAGGGTTTACAACAGTTAGAAAAATAATTTTTTGTTATGTAAAATGAATGCTTCTATATATATATATATTTTTATTATTACCCTAGGGACATATTGATGTATCTACATATTCACCGCTGAATGAAGTACATTGACAAGACCTATCCGGTTCGGAAAATGTTCAGTCAATTATGAATTCAAGAAAACCATTGTCTCTATTTAGCGTTTCATTCATCTTTGCGCTCGAAGCAAGGAGTGTCTGTTTTCGTGTTATTTGATTTGTTTGCGAGGGGGGAAATAAAAAGAGACCTGGATGACATGCAATACAAAATGAAAATGAAAAAAAAAAAATAAATGAAAGAGGTTACAAATACACCATCCCTAAAGCACAATGGATCATCGTACTGATCATCGGATGCGCAAAAAATAAGAAAGGATGGCTGAGTAGACACATGAGAGGAGGATTAGCCGGAGGATTGTTGAAATTAATACGACGAAGGAACTATTTTTAACCGGCATGCGTATAAGAAGTGGTATTCGACAAAATACGACACAAAGAATTGATGGAGATGCTAGGCAACCTCGACATTTTCGGCAAAGACATAAGAATAATCAAGAATCTCTACTGGCAGCAAACGGCCTGCATACGGACAGGTAACGACCTCAGTAGATACACAAAGATAGAAAAAGGCGCAAGACAAGGATGTGTCTTTTCACCGGATTTGTTCAACCTATACAGCGAGAATATTTTGAGGACCCTAGATGACACGCCAGGATTTGTTATTGGAGGCCACAACCTGAACAACATAAGATACGCGGACGATACAGTGCTGATTGCGGACACGGAAAGGAAACTGCAAGATCTCATACAGAAAGTAGCAGTGGATAGTGACAAGAAGGGACTACAAATAAACTTTAAGAAAACTGAGTGCATGGTCATCAGCAAAAGATACAACCCAAAATGCCAAATACAGGTGGGGGATAACAGAATCAAACAAGTACAAGAATTTAAGTACCTAGCAAGTGTTCAAACAGGAGATGGAAAGTGCGACACGGAGATCCGAAGGCGAATTGGCATGGCAAAGGACGCGTTCCAGAAGATGAGCAAAATACTAACACACAGGAAAATCTCAATAGAAACGAAGAAAAGAGTGCTAGACTGCTACGTGATGTCAGTTCTTCAATACGGCTGTGAATGCTGGACAATATCATCGAAAATGCGGACAAAACTGGAAGCGGCCGAAATGTGGTTCTACAGAAGGATGCTACGGATATCGTGGAACTGAGCATACAAGCTACGACGAAATGTTAGAAAGAATGGCAACAAAAGGAAATTGATGCTGAGCATCAAGAAGAGACAACTGAAGTTCCTGGGACATGCAATGAGGAAGGAGAGCCTGGAGAACCTGATACTGACTGGTCAGATAGAATGAAGGAGAGACAGAGGAAGGCAGCGGATAACATATTTGCAAGGACTGATCAGGTGGATGACGGAACGGGGGTTGCCAGGAGCAACAGGAGCAAACATACTAAGAGCCACAAGGGATAGGGAGACGTGGAGAGCCATGATCGCCTACGTCCTGAAGGGACAGGGCACATAGAAGAAGAAGAATAACAAGAAGAGAAGACGGTTGACCGTGATTAAGGGTCATGGCAGTAACTGGAATACCAAGTGCTGTAATCTTGGATGCATGGGCGATAAGAGTACATTAAGTTGAAACACCTGTTTTCCGTAAGATCATCGAAGTTAAGCAACGTCAAGCCTGGTTAGTATTTAGATGGGTGACCGCTTAGGTATACTGAGTGCAGTAATTTTGGATGCATGGTTGATATCGCTTAAGGGTACATTACATTAAAACACCCGTTTTCCGTAAGATCATCGAAGTTAAGCAACGTCAAGCCTGGTTAGTATTTAGATGGGTGACCGCTTAGGTATACTGAGTGCAGTAATTTTGGATGCATGGTTGATATCGCTTAAGGGTACATTACATTAAAACACCCGTTTTCCGTAAGATCATCGAAGTTAAGCAACGTCAAGCCTGGTTAGTATTTAGATGGGTGACCGCTTAGGTATACTGAGTGCAGTAATTTTGGATGCATGGTTGATATCGCTTAAGGGTACATTACATTAAAACACCCGTTTTCCGTAAGATCATCGAAGTTAAGCAACGTCAAGCCTGGTCAGTATTTAGAAGGGTGACCGCTTAGGTATACCGGGTGCAATAATCTTGGATGCATGGGTAATATCGCTTAAGGGTACATTACTTTAAAACACCCGTTTTCCGTAAGATCACTGAAGTTAAGCAAGTTCGGGCCTGGTCAGTATTTAGAAGGGTGACAGCTTAGGTATACCGGGTGTTGTAATCTTGGATGCACGGACGATATCGCTTAAGGGTACATTATTTTAACTACCTGTTTTCCGTAAGATCATCGAAGTTAAGCAACGTCAAGCCTGGTTAGTATTTAGATGGGTGACCGCTTAGGTATACTGAGTGCAGTAATTTTGGATGCATGGTTGATATCGCTTAAGGGTACATTACATTAAAACACCCGTTTTCCGTAAGATCACTGAAGTTAAGCAAGGTCGAGCCTGGTCAGTATTTAGAAGGGTGACCGCTTAGGTATACCGGGTGCAATAATCTTGGATGCATGGGTAATATCGCTTAAGGGTACATTACTTTAAAACACCCGTTT
>JBBBDQ010000246.1:1285000-1340000 GCA_037127315.1 Ascarosepion bandense
TCAGACGAGTCTCTATCCTTCGGCGGAGCCCCGTCTTTGTTCCTTCTGCCCGCAGTCACTGAATTTGAACGAGATACTAGATTAGCAACTAGATCCCACCCTTTTACAGTGAAACCGATAAAATGCAACCGTAACTTTTACTCCAACAGTTTCTTTCCTCGCACTTCCCGACTGTGGAATTCTCTTCCACACGATTGCTTCCCCGACGGCTACAATCTCCAGGAGTTTAAATGTAAGGTCAATAGACACCTAACACACTAACCTGCTCCCATTCTATCAAACACTCTTCCCATCTGCCCAACCCTCATCCTCGGTATCCTTACTCATCTGTCACCTTCCTCCTGACATTCCCTATGTCTAACCACTCCTTCTCTTTACCGTTCCCTATGTAGCCCCATGCGCAATAGTGGCAGTGGAATGTCTTGCTTGGGGTGAGATGATTAAAAAAAACCTGAGGTCGACAGAACGATCACTGTTACTCAGTATAATCACTCGGTATTTACCACATCTCTAACAGGGCGGATGCGACACAAGTCAATTAATGTGGGGATTCAGAGCCCTTAAGCTCGGCCAAAAATATCCTGTACAAATAGCCTAAAGCTGATCATCGGGCTTCTGTCACCCCAGAGGAGACTCTATCCTTCGGCGAAGCCTCGTTTGGGTTCCTTTCTGCTCAGAAGTAGAGGGATGTGAGAAAAGAGAGCTTGGATCAAGAATGATTACTCTCCTCTTCTCCAATAGTGTCCACGTATTTAAAAGCGAAAAGCGAAAGCCTGAAACCACATCCTAAACAGGGAACAAGGGATGAACCTCTTCACCTGTTCAATAGACGTGGGTGGAATGTTAACCGGGCGATAGTTCAGTCTACTCCAATTGAAAAGGAAAAAAAAAACTTTTTCGGGTTGAGGCCGATTTGTTCTGTATCCCTTCATTTAATCTTACATTTTTTTTTCGGATTTTTGTTGACATCATTTTCTCTTGACATGTGAATATTGATCTGATATAAATATTTAGATGCCTCTTAATTTGAGACAGAATATGGCACAATGTCTTTTTGTGAGGGTAATCCAAGCCATATAGCTCGAGTGGAAAACGGAATGTCTACTTTTCCCCAGACATGACTTTACCTTTCGGCGGACCCTCGACTGGGTTACTCTCCGCCCGAAGGCAGAGGGTCTGACAGTATCAGAATTGCGTCTGAGCGACGTAAATCGTTAGGCGGCAACATGGATATTTATCTGTGTTGTAATGGAAGAACCTGTCTTCCCCCTAGCAATGAGCTGTCACCCATTATAAATACACCACGCAGTAGATTACGAGCGAGCTGATGACCGGAAGACGACCAGGAATGGACGGAAGTACTTTACGATCCATTTTGGTACATAGTGACTATTGTGTGGACTCTTAATATCTGTACCTTTAGTACAATAAACCTTATTGTTGATTTAACCGTGTGTTCCTTAGTCTTTGCAACTCGGACTAACCAGTCATTTGTTTGCATCGTATTTTCACGACACAACAATCTACCTCCCCACTTGAGACAAAATGTAGCACAAGGTCTTTTTAATGATATGATTTTAGTATGCCCACCTGTATCTGGCATTTTGGGTGGCTCTTTTTGCTGATGACCATGCATTCGGTTTCTTGCAGTTTCTCAAAGAGGTTAGAAAATGAAATAGTAATCTTTATAGCATCATAAAATTCAATTCTCACCAGCTGTATAAAGTAGATAACCACTGTTAGGCAGTGGTATAAACCATCACACCATTGGGACATACCTACCAATGTTTATAGGTAACCACTGGGACATATCTATCAATGTTCATAGGTAACCATTGGGACATACCTATCAATGTTCATAGGTAACCACTGGGACATACCTATCAATGTTCATAGGTAACCAATGGGACATACCTATCAATATTCATAGGTAACCAATGGGACATATCTATCAATGTTCATAGGTAACCATTGGGAAATACCTATCAATGTTCATAGGTAACCATTGGGACATACCTATCAATGTTCATAGGTAACCAATGGGACATACCTATCAATGTTCATAGGTAACCATTGGGACCTATCTATCAATGTTCATAGGTAACCATTGGGACATACCTATCAATGTTCATAGGTAACCATTGGGACATACCTATTAATCTTAATAGGTACCCATTGGGACATACCTATCAATGTTTATAGGTAACCATTGGGACATACCAATCAATGTTCATTGGTAACCATTGGGCCATACCTATCAATGTTCATAGGTCACCATTGGGACATACCTATCAATGTTCATAGGTAACCATTGGGACATACCTATCAATGTTCATAGGTAACCATTGGGACATACCTATCAATGTTCATAGGTAACCATTGGGACATACCTATCAATGTTCATAGGTAACCATTGGGCCATACCTATCAATGTTCATAGGTCACCATTGGGACATACCTATCAATGTTCATAGGTAACCATTGGGACATGCCTATCAATGTTCATAGGTAACCATTGGGACATGCCTATCAATGTTCATAGGTAACCATTGGGACATGCCTATCAATGTTCATAGGTAACCATTGGGACATACCTATCAATGTTCATAGGTAACCATTGGGACATACCTATCAATGTTCATAGGTCACCATTGGGACATAGCTATCAATGTTCATAGGTAACCATTGGGACATACCTATCAATGTTCATAGGTAACCATTGGGACATACCTATCAATGTTCATAGGTAACCATTGGGACATACCTATCAATATTCATAGGTAACCATTGGGACATACTTATCAATGTTCATAGGTAACCATTGGGACATACTTATCAATGTTCATAGGTAACCATTGGGACATACCTATCAATGTTCATAGGTAACAAATGGGACATACCTATCAATGTTCATAGGTAACCATTGGGACCTATCTATCAATGTTCATAGGTAACCATTGGGACCTATCTATCAATGTTCATAGGTAACCATTGGGACATATCTATCAATGTTTATAGGTAACCATTGGGACATATCTATCAATGTTTATAGGTAACCATTGGGACATGCCTATCAATGTTCATAGGTAACCATTGGGACATACCTATCAATGTTCATAGGTAACCATTGGGACATACCTATCAATGTTTATAGGTAACCATTGGGACATACCTATCAATGTTCATAGGTAACCATTGGGCCATACCTATCAATATTCATAGGTCACCATTGGGACATACCTATCAACGTTCATAGGTAACCATTGGGACATACCTATCAATGTTCATAAGTAACCATTGGGACATGCCTATCAATGTTCATAGGTAACCATTGGGACATGCCTATCAATGTTCATAGGTAACCATTGGGACATGCCTATCAATGTTCATAGGTAACCATTGGGACATGCCTATCAATGTTCATAGGTAACCATTTGGACATACCTATCAATGTTCATAGGTAACCATTGGGACATGCCTATCAATGTTCATAGGTAACCATTGGGACATGCCTATCAATGTTCATAGGTAACCATTGGGACATGCCTATCAATGTTCATAGGTAACCATTGGGACATGCCTATCAATGTTCATAGGTAACCATTGGGACATACCTATCAATGTTCATAGGTAACCATTGGGACATGCCTATCAATGTTCATAGGTAACCATTTGGACATACCTATCAATGTTCATAGGTAACCATTGGGACATACCTATCAATGTTCATAGGTAACCATTGGGACATGCCTATCAATGTTCATAGGTAACCATTGGGACATGCCTATCAATGTTCATAGGTAACCATTGGGACATACCTATCAATGTTCATAGGTAACCATTGGGACATGCCTATCAATGTTCATAGGTAACCATTGGGACATACCTATCAATGTTCATAGGTAACCATTTTCCATAATAAGCTCAATTGCAAACAATCTTGATATTTACTAAGTTCATCTTCATATAGCTCATGGCAACATGTTTGAGGCACTCAATGAGGAACAAACTTAGACCAATAATAAAAAGCTGCAAAATAATCCTTCTATGCTGAAATGCTCTTAATGATATTGTAATGGAATGTCCCACAACGGCCTCTGTGAACTGACTATATTAATAGCCATATATAGTGAGCACAGGAGATACCTGTGAGTTGCTTCAGCAATTACTAGCCTGTCACCAGACTCCCTGTCTTGCTGTAGTGTATTCTCTTTACAATAAACCTCTCTTCTTTCATCTACGCATGTGTTGCTGTTCTTTCACTCGAGTACCACATTGTCTATTTGTAACGCCTTTAAAGGATACAACAGATATTGAAATATGTCTTATTTAACTTTTATATTAACTGACATTCCTCTGTAACCCTTGCTGACTAGAAATATTTTAATCTCTCTCCCTCCTACCATTCCTTCCTTCAGCACTAAAGATCAATGTCTCACTCAGATCTAGCATTGCAATTAGGATTTAAATTCTTAATTTTTTTTTACTAACCATGAACAATAAACTCGTTTTAATCCAATAGGATCTCAATTCATACCACATAAATCATTATAAAGCTTGAAAGGTTACTGATTTATCTTTCATATTAAATATAATGAAAAAAAAAAAAAAGGGCCAGCCAACATATTTCCATAAGTTGTAGATTAAAGGTCAAAGATCTGAATGTGGCTCACGAGCCTAAGTTGCCCCCCCCCCCACTTCCACGTTGTATTCTTCATCTTATCCACTTGGTTAAGCTGCAATATGTTTAGGAATTAATGGATTTGTTTTTTATGGCTTTTTATTTTAATCATATCACCCCGAGCAAGGCGGTAACGCCACTGATGTGCAGGGGGCTACATAGGAGTGAAAAGATTGGAAAAGAGAAAGCCGGAAACCACATCCTAAACAGGGAACAAGAGATGAGCCTCTTCACCTGTTCAATAGACGAGGGTGGTGTGTGAACCGGGCGATAGTTTAGTTTATATACTCCAATTGAGAAAAAAAGTGTGAGAAGATAGGAAAAGAGAAAAAAAAACCCATTCACCTTTTGTGTTATTTAAAGCCGACAAATATTTTAAATTATAAGCATAATTTTTTTGTTATTGATTATTGCATTAATATTTTTTTAGAATAACAATGAAACTAGCTTGCTAAGTGTTGCAACCTAAAAAGGTTAATGAAAGAGAAATAACCAAAACAGAGGTTAGAAAATGAAATTGTAATCTTTATAATATCAACAAAGTACAATACTCGCCAGCTGTGTGAAGTGGATAACCACTGCTAGACAGCGATATAAACCATCTCACAACAGTGTCCAACATATTTATGAGGATTGGGATATACCCATCAATGGATACTTATAGATACTTATATAACACTAACCATTTTCCATGATCACCTTAAATGCAAACAATCTTGATATTTACTAAGTTCATCTTCATATAGCTCAAGGCAACATGTTTGAAGCACTCAGTGAGGAACAAACTTAGTCCAATAATGAAAAGCTGCAAAATAATCCTTCTATGGTGAAATGCTCTTAATGGCATTGTAATGGAATGTCCCACACTTCCAAAGGCCTATGTGGACTGACTATATTAGTAGCCATATATAGTGAGCACAGGAGATACCTGTGACTTACTTCAGCAATTACTAGCCTGTGGCCAGATTCCCTGTCTTGCCATAGTGTATTCCCTTTACAATAAACCTCTCTTCTTCTAGCATTAAAATTAGGATTTAAATTCTTAATTTTTTTTACTAACCATGAACAATAAACTTGTCTTAATCCAATAGGATCTCAATTCATACCACGTAAATCATTATAAAGCTTGAAAGGTTACTTATTTACCTTTTATATTAAATATGATGAAAAAAAAGTGGGGGGCCAGCCAACATATTTCCATCAGCTCTAGATTAAAGGTCAAAGATCTGCATATGGCTCAAGAGCCAGAGTCCCCCCCCCCATTGTATCTTTCATCTTATCCACTTGGTTAAACTGCAATATGTTTAGGAATTAATGGATTTGTTTTTTATGGCTTATCAACCCTTTGTGTTATTTAAAGCTGACATATTTTAAATTGTAAGCATAATTTTTTTGCTATTGACTATTGCATTAATATTTTTTTAGAATAACAATGAAACTAGCTTGCTAAGTGTTGCAACCTAAAAAGGTTACTAAAAGAGAAATAACCAAAACAGAGGTTAGAAAATGAAATAGTAATCTTTATAATATAAACAACGTACAATACTCGCCAGCTGCATAAAGACAACCACTGCTTGTGGTCAACTGCTAGACAGCCATATTACTCTCCTCACAATAGTATCCAACGTATTTATGAGGATTGCGACGTACACGTTAATATTCATAGGTCCGTACATACACTGCGCCTCCTCGGCTTTGCCCTTTCTTACGACCTCAAGTGGAATCATTACATTGAGTCAATAGTTAAATCCGCTGCTAGGAAGGATGGGTCACTGTGTCGAGCCAAATTGTGGCTCAAAGCCTTTTTGTAATCCGAGCCATATACCTCGAATAAAACACTAATATTCCCAAGATGAGACCCTACTCTTCGGCAGAACCTCGACTGGTTTACTCACCACCCGAAGAGAGAGAGTCCAACATCGTCAGAATTACCTCTGAGCGAAGTTAATCTCTAGGCGGCAATATGACCCCATTTCACAATAGTATCAAACTTATTTATCTATTTACGTCTGGGGAAAAGCATGGTCATCCTGCAAAAAGATCCGCCCAAAATGCCAAATACAGGTGGGCATACTGAAATCAAATCATTAAAAAGGCCTTTTGCCACATGTTGTCTCAAGTGGGGAGGTAGATTGTTGCGTTGTGAAAATACGATACAAACAAATGAGTGGTTAGTCCGAATGGTAAAGACTAAGGAACACACGATTCAAAACTGGAAGCGGCCGAAATGTGGTTCTACAGAAGGATGCTACGGATATCGTGGACTGAGCATACAAGCAACGACGAGGTGTTAGAAAGAATGGCAACAAAAAGGAAATTGATGCCGAGCATCAGGAAGAGACAACTGAAGTTCCTCGGACATGCAATGAGAAAGGAGAGCCTGGAGAACCTGATACTGACTGGTCAGATAGAAGGAAGGAGAGACAGAGGAAGGCAGCGGATAACATATTTGCAGGGCCTGATCAGGTGGATGACGGAACGGGGGTTGACAGGAGCAACAGGAGCAAACATACTAAGAGCCACAAGGGATAGGGAGACGTGGAGATCCATGATCGCCTACGTCCTGAAGGGACAGGGCACATAGAAGAAGAAGAAGGTTTATTGTTTTTTTTTTTTTGTTTTTTTGTTTTTTAAATCATATCACCCCAAGCAAGGCGATAACGCCACTGATGCGCAGGGGGCTACGTAAGGGTAAAAAGAATGGAAAAGAGAAAACTGGAAACCACATCCTAAACAGGGAACAAGGGATGGGCCTCTTCACCTGTTCAATAGACGTGGGTGGAGTGTGAATCGGGCAATAGTTTAGTCTACTCCAATTGAAAAAAAAAAAAAGAAAGAAAAGAGTGAAAAGATTGGTTGTTTTGATTTTGATTTTTATGTCCATTTAATGCAAGCACTGCATACAACAGTTCAGTTGGTTTTATAGTTGCTAAACATAAAAAATAAATAAATAAAAGAAATATTTCAGTTGCAAAACACCAAAATGCAGACCCCCAAATGGGTAACACTCATGCTGCCAGGTATGGGAGTAACCGTGGCCAATTCGGGGTTGTAAAGTCAAACAGCCGTAAATTGCACAGCCCATAAGTAGATGACAACCTAGATATAATTCTTGTGGACTGTGCATTCTGATAAAAATGGTAGCGCTCTGGATAAAATTTACTCTATTAATGTTATATTTGATTTGCTAATTCGTCTCATACATAATTCCATTGTACTAGATTCAAAAGAAAGGTACAAATATTAAGAGTCCACACAATAGTCACTATGTACCAAAATGGAGCGTAGAATACTTCCGTTCGTTCCTGGTCGTCTTCCGGTCATCAGCTCGTTCGTAATCTACTGTGTGGTGTATTTATAATGGGTGACAGCCCATTGCTAGGGGGAGACAGGTTCTTCTATTACAACACAGATAAATATCCATGTTGCCGCCTACCGATTTACGTCGCTCAGACGCAATTCTGATACTGTCAGACCCTCTGCCTTCCGGCGGAGAGTAACCCAGTCGAGGGTCGGCCGAAAGGTAGAGTCATGTCTTGGGAAAAATAGACAATCAGTTTTCCACTAGAGCTATATGGCTTGGATTCAGCCAGTTAAGTGCCATACGTGATACATGCCTGGGCGATCATGTCTCGAAAGAGACATGACTGACTGGGCAGAAGATTATCCCGCATTAGGTTGCCATTTGCTTTCTGCGGTAGACTGGTTGCCGACCAAGGCTATAGAACCCAATCTGTCCTATTATTTAAACCATAACTAGAGAGGGAAGAGATGTATTATATTAATAAGTAGTAATTAGTGGGGGAATCAGTTTATTACTTCACAACAATAGAAAACCGATCCTTCGCTTATGACCAGTAGAAGCCTAAATCATGATTCCAACTATTATATTCAGTCAGTCAGTTAAGTGCCATGCGCGATACACGCTTTGGGCGATCATGTCTCGAAAGAGACATGACTGACAGGGCAGAAAATTATCCCGCAGTAGGTTTGCCATTGCTTTCTGCGGTAGACTGGTTGCCGACCAAGACTATAGAACCCAATCTGTCCTGTTATTTAACCCATACCTGGAAGGAAGAGATGGATTAATACCTTTCCCAAGGGTATTTGCGCGTAAGTGAATACAATGGATTCAACTGGAATTCGAACTCGGCTCCGCGGCTTCTCGTTCCGAGCCGATATCCACTGTACCACAACGCACATAAAAGGCATTGTGCCACGTTTTGTCTAAAAATTAAGAGGTAGCTAAATATTTATGCTGCTGCCAAGCGATTAACTTTGATCAGAACAATATTCACATGTCAAGAGAAAAGGATGTCAACAAAAATCTGAGAAAGACAATGTATGATTAAATGAAGGGATACAGAACAAATCGACCTCAACCCGAAAAAGTTTTTTTTTTCTTTTCAATTAGAGTAGATAGACTAAAATATCGCCCGGTTCACACTCCACCCACGTCTATTGAACAGGTAAAGAGGCTCACCCCTTGTTCCCTGTTTAGGATATGGTTTCTGGCTTTCTCTTTCCCAATCTTTTCACTCTTTTCTTTATTTTTTTTTTATTTTTTTTTTTTTTTGCAATTGGAGTAGATAGACTAAACTATCGCCCGGTTCACACTCCACCCACGTCTATTGAACAGATGAAGAGGCTCATCCCTTGTTCCCTGTTTAGGATATGGTTTCTGGCTTTCTCTTTTCCAATCTTTTCACTCCTTTTTTTGTTTTTGTTTTTCTTTTTAATTGGAGTAGATAGACTAAACTATCGCCTGGTTCACACTCCACCCACGTCTATTGAACAGGTAAAGAGGCTCATCCCTTGTTCCCTGTTTAGGATGTAGTTTCCGGCTTTCTCTTTTCCAATCTTTTCACTCTTACGTAGGTCCCTGCACATCAATGGCGTTACCGCCTTGCTCGGGGTGATACGATTAAAAATGATATTGATTCTGTGTATAATAAATCTAAAAATTGGGTGTTATATACGTATCTATGAATATTAATGGATATGTCTCAATCCTTATAAATACGTTGGATACTATTGTAAGGGGGGTTATATTTTAATCCCTCTCTCTCCTACCATTCCTTCCTTCAGCACTAAAGATCAATGCCTCACTCAGATCCAGCATTGCAATTAGGATTTAAATTCTTATTTTTTTTTTACTAACCATGAACAATAAACTCGTTTTAATCCAATAGGATCTCAATCCATACCACATAAATCATTATAAAGCTTGAAAGGTTACTTATTTATCTTTTATATTAAATATGATGAAAAAAAAAACAAAACAAAAGGGCCAGCCAACATATTTCCATAAGCTGTAGATTAAAGGTCAAAGATCTGAATGTGGCTCACGAGCCTAAGTTGCCCCCCCCCCCACTTCCACGTTGTATTCTTCATCTTATCCACTTGGTTAAACTGCAATATGTTTAGGAATTAATGGATTTGTTTTTTATGGCTTTTTATTTTAATCATATCACCCCGAGCAAGGCGGTAACGCCACTGATGTGCAGGGGGCTACATAGGAGTGAAAAGATTGGAAAAGAGAATGCCGGAAACCACATCCTAAACAGGGAACAAGAGATGAGCCTCTTCACCTGTTCAATAGACGAGGGTGGAGTGTGAACCGGGCGATAGTTTAATCTATATACTCCAATTGAAAAAAAAGTGTGAGAAGATAGGAAAAGAGAAAAAAAAACCTATCAACCTTTTGTGTTATTTAACACCGACACATGTTTTAAATTATAAGCGTAATTTAAATACGTTGGATATTATAAGCATAATTTAAATACGGTGGATATTATAAGCATAATTTAAATACGGTGGATACTATTGTAAGTGGGGTTATATGGCTGTCTTTCAATTGACCTCTAACAGTGGTTATCTACTTCATACACCTGGCGAGTATTTTAGTTTGTTAATATTATAAACATTACAATTTCATTTTCTAACCTCCGTTTTGCTTATTTCTCTTTAACTAACCTTTTTACAAATACCCAGTAATGTTCATAGGTATGTATACAACAAACCCTAACGCCGAAATGCATGCTAAGATACATTTTTAAAAATCAGAGGCCCCCTTGTATGTCATCTTCTTCATATGTTTGCTGTGTTTCTTTAGAACGTAGGTGATCATTGCCCTCCACATTTCTTTATGACTAGTAGCGCTCCTTTCTCCTGTTACCCCCCCCCCGAACCCTGCTCTGCCATCCATTTGCTCAAGCCCATCAGGTATGCTACTCGTTGCTTTCTCCTCTCTCTTTTTCCTTCTATCTGACCTGTGAGTATCAGATTCTCCGAGCCCTTCTTCATCATTACATGTCCTTGAAACTTCAGCTGTCTTTTCCTGTTGTTAAGTATTAGTATTAGTTTCCTTTTCGTTTTCATCCTCTATCTGACCTGTGAGTATCAGATTCTCCAGACCCTTCTTCCTCATTACTTATCCCTGTTTTTTTTTTGTGTTAATTATCAGTTTTTTTTTTTGTTTCCATTCTTTCCAAAATCTCGTCGTCAAAAATCCCAGACATGCAAACCATAGTGCCATTGGTCAAACAAAAGAGCTTGTAAAATACAGCCAAATACCAGGTCAACGTCAACAGCCAGTGTTGACCTGTGCTAAATTAGATGTCTGGTTCGGAAAACCTTTTAGGGAGGATTTTTATTGTAACATATGATTCGCCGACTTTTGAGGTTACAACCCAGATTGGAAAAACAACGCCAAAGTTTCTGATTGATACTGGTGCTTCAATGACAATACTACTCATCAAATGTGCGTTGTGGTGCATTGGATATCGGCTCGGAACGAGAAATCGGGGAGCCGAGTTCGAATTCCAGTTGAATTCATTGCATTCACTTTCGAGCAAATACTCTTGGGAATGGCATTAATCCGTCTCTTCTTTCCAGTTATGGGTTAAATAACAGGACAGATTGGGTTCTATAGCCTTGGCTGGCAACCAGTCTACCGCAGAAAGCAATGGCAACCTACTGCAGGATAATATTCTGCCCAGTCAGTCATGTCTCTTTCGAGATATGATCACCCAAGCGGGTATCACGTATGGCACTTAACTGACTGACTGAATATAATAGTGGGAGACATGATTAAGACTTCTAATGGGCATAAAGTGGGGGATCGTTTTTTAATGTTATGAAGTAATAAACTGATCCCCCAATAATAACTACTTAATAATATAATACATCTCTTTTCCTTCTAGCTATGAGTCAAATAATAGGACAGATTGGATTTTATAGCCTTGATCGGCAACCACTCTACCGCAGAAAGCAATGGCAACCTACTGCGGGATAATATTCTGCCCAGTCAGTCATGTCCCGAAAGAGACATGATCACCCGAGCGTGTTTCACGTATGGCACTTAACTGACTGACTGACTGACTGACTGATCAAATATACCAACGGACTCGGTCAAAACCCAACACCAGTCTGCCTATCCTGAGTCAATAGACACGACATGCAATTTCATTGAGCAGCGTCTATTGATATTGATGTTCTATAATTCCGCTCCTAGCATAGATAGACTGTAGTTGTGGCTGACACTGTCATCACACTTTTGGGCGATAACTTTCTGCGACAATATGGACTGCTAGTGAACTGTTAAGATTGCAGACTGGTGGATCCAAATACCAAACACAACTTACAGAGTAAGCATATTAAAGTCTCTATACACCAGAGATCAACAAATCACAGTGATATTATCCCAGAAATTGTACGTCCTTTGTTCAAAGACCTGCCAACATTATTTACACCAACAATGAATATATATATACTCCAGCTCTGTCAAAAGTCAGCCATAGCATAGCTACAGGTGATGGTTTACCCACTTATGTTACCAACTTGGCAGCTCAGATGTAGTCATTTTCACACCAGCGCAATGTGGCTTCCCTGTGTCTCTTCTACAAATATTTTCAAGGCTTCTGATCCGATAAACTTAGCTCACTGATGCCCCCTATATACGAATTTACAAGAGCCACAAGATTGGTAACTAGGTTCCACTCTTTTACTGTGAAAGCAATAACGAACTTAAGTCACTGGTGCCTCTGCAACAGGTGTTTACTCGTACAACCAGATTGGCAACTGGGTCCCACCCATTCACAGTTAGATTAACCAACAGCAGACGATAATTCTACTCCTGCAGCTTCTTTTCTCGCACTTCCCGCCTGTGGAACTCGCTTCCATATTCTTGTTTTTCTGACGGTTACAACCTCCAGGAATTTAAATGCAAGGTCAATATTCATCTCTTAACCACTTGACTCTAGTTCTTTCTTCACCACCCTGTATATCCTTTCCTTTCGCTCCACCTTTGCAACTGTCATCACACCTGTATTCCCATCCTTCTCTTACTCCTTTCTAATTGGTTCGTCTTTCTCTTCATTCTGTTCTACTTCCTCTTTTTACTCTTATGTAGCCCCCTGCACATCAGTGGCGTTACCGCCTTGCTCGGGGTGATATGATTAAAAATAAAATGTAAATGCAAATTCTACTCCATCAGCTTCTTTTCTCGCACTTCCCGCCTGTGGAATTCCCTTCCGTTTACTTGCTTCCCCGACAGCTATAATCTCCAAGAATTTAAATGTAAAGTCAATAGTCATCTCTTATCTCACTAACCTGCATCCTCTCTCTCATGCTCCTTTCTCCGTCCACTCCACTCTCATCAGTATTCTCATCCTTCTTTTACCCACTTCCTGACAACCTATATAACCTGTCACTCTTTCTCATAACTTTCCTCCTATGTAACCCCTGCACAACAGTGGCAGTAAAATGCCTTGCTTGGAGCGATACGATAAAAAAAAATCTATACTATTATAATATGGATATAAAGTGGGGATCAATTGTACATTACAATCAATATATAAACTGATCCCTCATTTTATGGCCAGAGTCATCCTTCTCTCATGATACTTTTTCCGTCCACTTCACTCTCATCTGTATTCTCATCCTTCTCTTACCCACTTCCTGACAGCCTCTATAACCTGTCACTCTTTCTCATAACTTTCCTCCTATGTAACCCCCTGCACAACAGTGGCAGTAAAATGCCTTGCTTGGAGCGATACGATAATAAAAAAAAATCTATACTATTATAATATGGATATAAAGTGGGGATCAATTGAACATTACAATCAATATATAAACTGATCCCTCACTTTATGGCCAGAGTCATCCTTCTTTCATGATACTTTTTCCGTCCACTTCACTCTCATCAGTATTATCATCCGTCTCTTACCCACTTCCTGACAGCCTCTATAACCTGTCACTCTTTCTCATAACTTTCCTCCTATGTAACCCCCTGCACAACAGTGGCAGTAAAATACCTTGCTTGGAGCGATACGATAATAAAAAAAAATCTACACTATTATAATGTGGATATAAAGTGGGGGATCAATTGTACATTACAATCAATATATAAACTGATCCCTCACTTTATGGCCAGAGTCATCCTCCTCTCATGCTCCCTTCTCCGTCCACTCCACTCTCATCAGTATTCTCATCCCTCTTTTACCCACTTCTTGACACTTCCTATAACCTGTTACACTTTCTCATAACTTTTCTCCTATGTTACCCCCTGCAAAACAGTGGCAGTAAAATGCCTTGCTTGGGGCGATATGATTATTTTAAAAAATATTAAAGTGAGGTAAATATCTGAATGAAAAACTTAAATCTTCTAAAGAGGAATATACAACACTATGCTAAGCGGGAATCATAAGACAGTAAAACTCTTCTTGGTCGTCACCCCTTCACACGGTTCTAAAATCTATACCTGGACAGTGGCGCGACTTTGGAGACTACAGGAGTTAATATGTATTGACAAAACCCCACAGATACCCAGTTCCGAATATCGAATCTTTCTCCTGAATTAGATAAGAAAACATTGGTCGACGAAATGCTACATCGATATTTCAAAGATTTATGGTCAATATATTTCTCCAGGTCAACTGTATTTTCATCTATGTGAACGATGTTCGAGTTTTATCCGAAACAGAACATCATTACAAGGATTTTAAAAGTATTCTAGTGATTTTACAAGAAAATAATTTTAAAATTTCCCTAATTCCCTAAGAGGAAATAAGTCTGTAATAGGAGTGGTAAAAATCTTTCGGCTAAGAAGAAAGTCTTGAATATAATTCTTAGTTTTATGAATTCCTGACTTATTGAGGGCTCCTTTATAATGCCCTTGTGTCAAACAAATCAAATAACAGATAACTTTTTGTGTCAGGTAGAAAGAAGAAAGGATAAAAGAAGAAAGGAAGGAAGGAAGGAATGTTGCTGAATTGTGGATAAAGAAAGAAAGAAAGAAAAAAGAAAGAAAAAAGAAAAAAAAGAAAGAAAGAATGACAAATTTTTCTCAAGAATATAGAACCAGAACATAGACAGGAAAGAACAAAAAGAAAGAAAGAAAGGGCCTAAAAAACAAAAACAAAGAAATGTTAAACAGAAGGAAGGAAGGAAGGAAGGAAGGAAATTCATGTTAAAAATATAGAAGCAGTGAATGCACCAGAAGTTAATAGAGTGTAGGAATGAAATGAAAGAAAGAAAGAAAGCAAGAAAAAGTAAAGAGAAAAGGAGCACTTTAGACGATGAGATAAAGAAAGAAAGAAAGAAAGAAAGAAAGCATGAATAAGAACGAAAGAAAGGCAGGAAAAGAAAAAAAAGAAAGGAAAAGAAATAAAAAAGAAAGAAAGAAAAAAGAAAGAAAGAAAGAAAAAGTAAAGAGAAAAAGAGCAGTTTAGAAGAGGAAATATAGGACGGATGGAAAGAAAGAAGGAAAGAAAGAAAGAAAGAAAGAAAGAAAAAGTAAAGAGAAAAGGAGCAGTTTAGACGATGAGATATAGAAAGAAAGAAAGAAAGAAAGAAAGAAAGAAAGAAAGAAAGAAAGAAAAATGAAAGCATGAATAAGAATCAAAGACAGGAAAAGTCAAAAAAGAAAGAAAGAAAGAAAGAAAGAAGGAAAGAAAGAAAGAAAGAAAGAAAGAAAAAGTAAAGAGAAAAATAGCAGTTTAGAAGAGGAAATATAGGACGGAAAGAAAGAAAGAAAGAAAGACAGAAAGAAAGAAAGAAAACCTGAAAGGAAGAATGGAAATGCATATATATATATATATATATATATATATATATATATATATATATATATATATATATATATATATATACAAATATATATGCATATGTATATATATATATATATATATATATCTACAAATATACAGATTAAAAAGTAACTCCTAATTTAATGTATGCGTGGCCAGCTAAGATACCTGACGTAAAATTCTGCGACTTTTTTTCTTTTGGGTTGATTACAGAAGGAAGCCTATAATACAAACCAAGATTTAGGAAGAACTTAAGGGGTGAATGAATTGCATATCACAAGACTTGCTGGTAAAATCATTTGACGCCATTCCTGGGCGGCTCGAGAAGCCCGTAGAGAAATCTGGTGTCCATATCGAATTTTAAATAAAACCTCATGTTAAACGCTTTCCTCTCGTATCCGTTTCATGTAAGAATTACAGTTAATAAATAAATTATAAGCATTTTAAAATGGAGAGTTGATTTTAAATCACCCTGTGTATATATATATATATGTGCACCCTGTATATGAGTATGTAAGATATAGGAAATTTAAATAAAAGCTAGCGGAACCCGTGGAATTTCCACAGAAGGATAATTATGATTTCCTGGGAAAATTTCACTTTGTCATACTACAAATGATAGTAACATTTTCAAACAAAAAGGTATTAGATTATAAAATAACGATAACACAGAGTGTAATTTTATTAAAATATCTATGTGCGTTGTGGTCCAGTAAATATCAGCTTGGAACGAGAAACCGGGGAGCCGAGTTCGAATTCCAGTTGAATCCATTGTATTCACTGACGCGCAAATACCCTTGGGAAAGGTATTAATCCGTCTCTTCCTTCCAGTTATGGGTTAAATAGCAGGACAGATTGGGTTCTATAGCCTTGGTCGGCAACCAGTCTACCACAGAAAGCAATGGCAACCTACTGCGGGATAATCTTCTGCCCAGTCAGTCATGTCTTTCGAGACATGATCGCCCAAGCGTTTATCATGTATGGCACTTAACTGACTGATAAAAGTAATGTCCATAGAAGCTACTTTACTGTAATCTTATATTATATTAAGCGGCGTATGCACAGACCATAACCAAAATATTTTGTGAGATTCTGAAAGAGAAAATGTTTATTTTCTTATTACTGAAAAATCATGGCTCCTGTGTCCATTGTAAACAGAAAAGACCAACTGAGTAATGGCCAAGGGTGTAGAGGCCAGAAATTTCGTTATTAGGTCGCGAGATACGCCAACAAACCTACTAATTTTTACTATATGGTACAGTACAGACACATATACACACACAATTACTACTACAACCACCGGCTTAAGCTGCTACTGCTACGGTAATGCTATAGGCTCTCTCCTCCTACTCTCTCAATCTTTAATGCCCTTCCGTTTGGCAAAGGTGAAGGAAAGGCTGAGGAGAGTAGCGTTTATAAAAAGATAGAGGAGAAGGAAAAGCTCGTGTAGAGAGTAAGTGTGTTATCTTTCTTCAGAGCGTAACGGACGGAGGGACTAAGTAAATAATTAAGTAACTAAGTAACTAAGGAAGGAACAAGCAGAATTATATGATAAATAAATTATGAATATTTTAAAATGTGGAGTTTCGTTTCAGTCTCTCTATAAAATGAAAAAAAAAAGAATGAAAGAATGAAGGAAAGAAAGGAAGAATGAAAGAATGAAGGAAAGAAAGGAAGAATGAAAGAATGAAGGAAAGAAAGGAAGAATGAAGGAAAGAAAGGAAGAATGAAAGAATGAAGGAAAGAAAGGAAGAATGAAGGAAAGAAAGGAAGAATGAAAGAATGAAGGAAAGAAAGGAAGAATGAAAGAATGAAGGAAAGAAAGGAAGAATGAAAGAATGAAGGAAAGAAAAAAGAATGAAAGAATGAAGGAAAGAAAGGAAGAATGAAAGAATGAAGGAAAGAAAGGAAGAATGAAAGAATGAAGGAAAGAAAAAAAGAATGAAAGAATGAAGGAAAGAAAGGAAGAATGAAAGAATGAAGGAAAGAAAGGAAGAATGAAAGAATGAAGGAAAGAAAGGAAGAATGAAAGAATGAAGGAAAGAAAGGAAGAATGAAAGAATGAAGGAAAGAAAGGAAGAATGAAAGAATGAAGGAAAGAAAAAAAGAATGAAAGAATGAACGAAAGAAAGGAAGAATGAAAGAATGAAGGAAAGAAAGGAAGAATGAAAGAATGAAGGAAAGAAAGGAAGAATGAAAGAATGAAGGAAAGAAAGGAAGAATGAAAGAATGAAGGAAAGAATGAAAGAATGAAGGAAAGAAAGGAAGAATGAAAGAATGAAGGAAAGAAAGGAAGAATGAAAGAATGAAGGAAAGAAAGGAAGAATGAAAGAATGAAGGAAAGATAGAATGAAGAAAAGAACTACAGAACGATAGAAAAAAAAAAGTATGACGAAAGTAGAACGGATTCAAAGTAAAAATGTCGTCGAAAACGTGTAACAGAGCTGCGTATCTTAAGCATACCTCTTCTCTGAACTCCTGGGTTGCTAAGTCATGGGTCAAAGTTTAAAGCGATAAGCTGTCGGATTAAATTCGATAGTCTCGTCTTTCCGATTTAAAATAAATAAAGCCGCCACCAACGTCAGTGCTCGTTCCACGCCGCCCCAACCCGATTCAGGACACGCAGCACCAAGTGAATACAGGCCATACTTACTAAACCATCATTATCCCAGCGTCTATCTCCCTCTCTCTGTCTCTGGTAACCAATTCATGTCATTATCGCTTTTCTCTTTGACAAGAGTAAATGAACTAGAGTTCAAAGGTTATTTCCCCTTTAGAAGGTAGACAACACCGCCAGAAAAAAAGCCTCCACCCACCCACGTAAACAGAAAAAAAAATGTGGGTGCTGGGCAGGCTGACGGAAAGGGTTATGGCAGCGATCGTTCTGAAATTCTGTGGTATAGGTCAGAAGTGTAAATATATAGAATTTCGTCATCACGATGACATTCACTGTATCTCCAGAGTATGTGTTATTTTTTTGTCTATGTACCATATCACTTTAGTGGATCAAGGCTCTTCACAGTTTCCCCCCAAAATTTCACCATAAAGTGGTTGCGGTCTCAACGAAGCTATACACTTTACTGGCTCTAAAGATCATTCTAGATTCAGTCAGTCAGTCAGTCAGTTAAGTGCCATACGTGATACACTCTTTGGTTGATCATGTCTCGAAAAAGACATGACTGACTGTACAAAAGATTACACTGCAGTATGTTACCATTGCTTTCTGCGGTAAGCTGGTTGTCAGCCAAGGCTATAGAACCCAATCAGTCCTGTTATTTGACTCATAGCTAAAAGGGAAGAACTGATTATATCATTAAGTAGTAATTAGTGGGGGATCAGTTTATTACTTCATAACAATAGAAAACTGACCCCCCATGTTATGGCTAGTAGAAGCCTTAATCATGTCTCCTATTATATTCAGTCAGTCAGTTAAGTGCCATACGTGATACACGCTTTGGGTGATCATGTCTCGAAAGAGACATGACTGGGCAGAAGATTATTCCGCAGTAGGTCGTCATTGCCTTCTGCGGTAAATTGGTTGCCAGCCAAGGCTATAGAACCCAATCTGTCCTAGTATTTAACCCATAACTGGAAGGAAGAGACGGATTAATACATTTCCCAAGGATATTTGTGTGTAGGTGAATGCGAGGAATTCAACTGGAATTCGAACTCGGCTCCCCGATTTGTCGTTCCGAGCCGATATCCACTGCACCACAAACACACATGCCAAGGCAAAGACGATAGCAAAAATGGCTTCTGCTATCGTTTCACAAAGTACCTGATTCTTCCTCTCATTTTTTCTCATGACAAGAGTCAGATTTGACCAAAAATGTTCAGTACCGATACCATATCTGGTTATTCTTGGATTATAGCTACCCAATAAATTTCAATTTCAAGAAGACAAAATGTATGACAGTCAGCAAAAAGAACAGCCCAACATACTAATTATATTTTTAATTGCTTCATATTTTACATCTTATCAATCTTTTACAGACGTAAATAACACCATTGGGTTCTATAGCCTTGGTTTACAAGCAATCTACAGAAGAAAAAAATGGCAAACTACTGCGGAAAAATTTTCTGTTTAGTTATTCAGGGATCGAAAGAGACATGATCGCCCAAGTGTATATCGCGTGTGGGGCTTAACTTAATGATCTGGTTAAAAGAATTCAATAGCAGTACAGATTGGGTTCTATAGCCTTGAATGACAACTAGTCTACTTAAAAAAGAAATGACAAACCCACTTTAGGAAAATTTAGTCAGTCATGTATAGAAAGAGACATGATCGCCCAAGTGAGTATCACGTCTGGCACTTAACTGACGGATCTGGATAAAAGAATTGAATAGCAGGACAGATTGGGTTCTATAGCCTTGGCTGGCAACCAGTACACTGAAAAAAGAAATGCCAGTTTGCTGTGGGAAAATCTTCTGGCTAGTCAGTCATGAATCGAAAGATACATGATCGCCTAATTGTGTATATTCTTCTATGTACCCTGTCTCTTCAGGACGTAGGCGATCATGGCCCTCCACGTCTCCCTATCCCTGGTGGCTCTTAGCAGGACTTCTCCTGTTACACCAAGCAACCCTCGTTCCATCATCCACCTGATGAAGTCCTTCAAATACGTTATCCGTTGCTTTCCCCTGTCTCTTTTTCCCTCTATATGGCCTGTTAGTATCAGGTTCTCCAAGCCTTCCTTCCTCATTGCATGTCCCAGGAAATTCAGCTGTCTCTTCCTGAGGCTCAGTATTAGTTTCCTTTTTGTTTACATCATTTCTAAGACCTCACCATTGCTCACATGCTCGATCCTTGATATTCGCAGCATCCTTCTGTAGGACCACATTTCAGTTGCTTCAAGTTTTCCTTCATCTTTGATGATATTGTCCAGCATTCACTGTTATATTGAAGAACCGACATCACATAGCAATCCAGTACTCTCTTCTTTGTTTCTAGTGAAATTGTCCTGTTTCTTAATACTTTACTCAGCTTCCTGGAATGCATCCTTATGCTTTTGGATTTTCAGAAATATATATGTATAGAAACTTCGGTGACCACAAAGTGAGGGGTCACTTTATATATTCATTGTAATATGGAATTGATCCCCCACTTTATATCCATTTCAGTTGCTTCAAGTTTTTTCTTCATCTTTGATGGTATTGTCCAGCATTCACTGCCATATTGAAGAACGGACATCACATAGCAATCCAGTACTCTCTTCTTTGTTTCTAGCGAAATTTTCCTGTTTCTTAATACTTTACTCAGCTTCTGGAATGAATCCTTGTGCTTTTGGATCTCAGGAATATAAATGCATAGAAACTTCTGTGACCACAAAGTGAGGGGTCAGTTTATATATTGATTGTAATATGAAATTTATCCCCCACTTTATGTCCAGTATATTTCTGTAGAACCACATTTCAGTTGCTTCAAGTTTTCCTTCATCTTTGATGATATTATCCAGCATTCACTGCCATATTGAAGAACTGGCAGCACATAGCAATCCAGTACTCTGTTCTTTGTTTCTAGCGAAATTGTCCTGTTTCTTAATACTTTACTCAACTTCTTGAATGCTTCCTTCGTCATGCCAATTCGCCTTCGGATCTCTGTGTCGCACTTTCCGTCTTCTTTTATAACACTTCCCGGGTATTTAAATTTTTGTACCTGCTTGATTCTAGTATCTCCTACCTGTATTTGACATATTGAGCTGCCCTTTTTACTGATGACCATGCATTCGGTTTTCTTGCAGTTTATTTGTAGTCCGTTCTTATCACTCTCTTCACCTACCTTCTGTAGGAGGTCTTGTAGTTTCCCTTACGTGTCTGCTATCAGTACCGTATCATCTGCGTACCTTGGGTTGTTTAAATTGTGGCCTCCGATGACAAATTCAGGCATAACTTGTAGGGTCCTCAAATCGTGTATCACGTATGGTAAATTACCTGTCTGACAGGTTATTTAAAGCCAGAAAAAAATTTTGTCTTAATAGTAGGTACATCATTATATATGTTGCCGTCTTCCCAATTCATCATCATTTATCCATCACACCCAGATGGTGCATAGGGCGGCAACTTGTTACAGTTTCTGTAACAACTGTTTTTTTTACGGGGCAGGGTTGTTAGCTCTGCACCCAACCCCAAACCCCAAACCCCAAACCTGGAGGACCGATAGACTATTCTTGGTACTTACGTTTACAGCACCTGGTATTCCCAAATGGTCACCCATTGAAGTACTGACCAGGCTCGATATTACATAACTTCGGTGATCAGACGGGAACCGGTGTATTCAACACGATATAAACGTAGAAACGGGGCCAATTGCATGATATAAAAACAATATATTTTGAAACTGGAATGGCAAAATATTCCCCTACCCTGCTCCTAAGGCGATCGTTCCCTTCAACGTATATCTAATCTTATGTAATTTGTGCAAACGCCGACGAATTTGGGAACGGTTACGGCTCTATTTATTTGCTGATCTTAGCTGTTGAATTCTCGGTATCAAATACGGAACGTATTGTATATATATTTAAGGAAGGGTATCAGCGGTTGCTTTTTGCTGGACAGTTTTATTTCAATTTACGTAGAGTTTGTGTCAAAACAAAAAACTTCCGGTAAGAGAGATAAGGGAAGACAAATGCATTGCGGTAAACTTGACACCGCGATAGGAATGATACCTTGACGCAGTTGATGTTAAGGTTTTTCTGAATCTTAATGAAATCGATTAGAATCGGAAACAAACGTGTGTGTGTGTGTGTGTGTGTGTGTGTGTGTGTGTGTGTGTGTGTGTGTGTGTGTGTGTTAGAGAGAGACAGAAAAAGAGAGAAGGGAAGAATGTAAGAAAAAGAGAGCAGTTAATGACAGAATTGGACAAAATTAAATGAAAAAAAAAAAGGTGACTCGGCGTTGCACCCGATACATGTAGCCTTAAGCCAAAGAGATCAGATTAGTAAATAACGGCTTATCTGTGAAAAGTGCCTGGGATGTCTATGTGCCCTGTCCTTTCAGGACGGAGGCGATCATGGCTTTCCACATCTCCCTATCCCTGGTGGCTCTTAGCACGCCTTCTCCTGTTACACCAAGCAACTCCCGTTCTGTCATCCACCTGCTCAAGCCCATAAATCTAGAATATAAATGTATAGAAACTAGCATGGCCACAAAATGAGGGATCAGTTTATATATTGATTACAACATAGAATCGATCCCCCATTTTATAACCACATTATAATTTCTTATAAACTATTGGCATATATATTCTTCTTCTATGTGCCCTGTCCTTTCAGGACGTAGGCGATCATGGCTTTCCACATCTCCCTATCCCTGGTGGCGTTTAGCACGCCTTCTCCTGTTACACCAAGTGACTCCCGTTCTGTCATCCACCTGCTCAAGCCCATAAATCTAGAATATAAATGTATAGAAACTAGCATGGCCACAAAATGAGGGATCAGTTTATATATTGATTCTAGCATAAAATCGATCCCCCATTTTATACCCACATTATAATTTCTTATAAACTATTGGCATGTATATTCTTCTTCTATGTACCCTGTCCTTTCAGGACGTAGGCGATCATGGCTTTCCACATCTCCCTATCCCTGGTGGCTCTTAGCACGCCTTCTCCTGTTACACCAAGTAAGTCCCGTTCTGTCATCAACCTGCTCAATCCCTTCAAATATATTATCGGCTACTTTCCCCTGTCTTTTTTTCCCCTCTAACTGGCTAGTTACAATCAGGTTCTCCAAATCCTCCTTCCTTATGACATATCTCAGGAACTTTCGCTGTCTCTTCCTGATGCTCACTATTAATTTCCTTTTCGTTTTCATTCTTTCCAAAAACTCATTATTGCTCACATGCTCAGTCCATGATATCCGCACCATCGTTCTGTAGAACCACATTTTAATTGCTTCAAGTTTTCCTGCATCTTTGATGATATTGTCAAGCATTCACTGCAATATTGAAGAACTGACACCCACGTCTATTCAACAGGTGAAGAGGCTCATCCCTTGTTTCCTGTTTAGGTTGTGGTTTCCGGTTTTTCTCTTTTCCAATCTTTTCACTTTTTTAAAAAATTTATTTATTTATTTATTTTTTTCAATTGGAGTATATAGAGTAAACTATCGCCCGGTTCACACTCCACCCACGTCTATTGAACAGGTGAAGAGGCTCATCCCTTGTTTCCTGTTCAGTTTGTGGTTTCCGGCTTTCTCTTTTCCAATCTTTTCACTCTTTTCTTTTCTTTTATTTATTTATTTTATTTATTTATTTATTTTTTCAATTGGAGCAGATAGACTAAACTATCGCCCGGTTCACACTCTACCCTCGTCTATTGAACAGGTGAAGAAGCTCATCCCTTGTTTCCTGTTTAGGATGTGGTTTCCGGTTTTTCTTTTTTCCAGTTTTTTCACTCTTATGTAGCCCCCTGCGCATCAGTGGCGTTTTCGCCTTGCTTGGCCTGATATGATTAAAAAATATATATATATATAGCAATCTAGGACTCATTTCTTTGTTTCTCGCGAAATTTTCCTGTATCGTAATATTCTACTCAACTTCTGGAATTCGTCCTTCGCCATGCCAACAACCCAGTGCACAGGAAATTTTCAAGACCTCAATTCGACATAGGGTAAGCATCATCAAAACCCCTTGACAGACATTTTGTCTCGAAATACATTGATAAATTCGCTTAAAAATAATCATGTACGCAGTAAATTTCGAATTTTAATTAATTAATTTAATTTTAAATTTGAGGTTTTCATTTGTTAACATTTCGGGTAGTTTTCCTGACAAGAATAGATGTATTTTGCAATTTTAAAGAAATCTTTCTCATCTTGAAAAACACTTAATACCAAGCCATCCAAAAAAGATTTTTTTTTTAATCATATCACCCCAAGCAAGGCGGTAACACCACTGATGCGCAGGGGGCTACGTAAGAGTAAGAAGATTGGAAAAGAGAAAACCGGAAACCGCATCCTAAACAGGAAACAAGAGAAGAGCCTCTTCACCTGTTCAATAGACGTGGGTGGAGTGTGAACCGGGCGATAGTTTAGTCTATCTACTCCAATTGAAAAAAAAAGAAAAGAGTGAAAAGATGGGAAAAGAGAAAACCGGAAACCACATCCTAAACAGAGAACAAGGGATGAGCCTCTACACCCGTTCAATAGACGTGGGTGGAGTGTGAACCGGGCGATAGTTTAGTCTATCTACTCCAATTGAAAAAAAAAATAAATAAAAAGTGAGAAGATTGGAAAAGAGAAAACCGGAAACCGCATCCTAAACAGGAAACAAGGTATGAGCCTCTACACCCGTTCAATAGACGTGGGTGGAGTGTGAACCGGGCGATAGTTTAGTCTATCTACTCCAATTGAAAAAAAAATAAGGAAAAGTGAAAAGATTGGAAAAGAGAAAACCGGAAACCGCATCCTAAACAGGGAACAAGGGATGAGCCTCTACACCCGTTCAATAGACGTGGGTGGAGTGTGAACCGGGCGATAGTTTAGTCTATCTACCCCAAATTCATTTCTTTCCTCACAAGTAAGACAATAAAGTCACTAAGATGCAAGGGATTACTGAGTATGAAAAATATGAGAAAAAGAGAAACACACACACACACACACACACATACACACACACATATATATATATATATATAGAGAGAGAGAGAGAGAGAGAAAGAAAGAGAGAGAGAGTGAGAGAGCTGTAAAAGATATTTAATAGCCATTTAGTAAGAAGAAACCAGTTCCCAAAGAGAATATTTAATAACATAAACAATATTTAAAGTCCAAAAGTGACACAACCAAATTTGGTAATACTTAAATTTTCTTCTGTTTGATTACTTGATGTTCATTTTTTTCTTTTTGCACTTCATTGTTTTGCAATTAAAACTATTGATTGAAGATTTACACACACACACACACACACACACACACACACACACACACACACATATATATATATATATATATATATATTATAAATTATGTTTTAGAACATGTACATAATTTCTTCTATATATGTCCTCTTCCCTACAATCATATGTTTGTTTCAGTGTTTGGATTTAAACACATCCTCAGGGGAAAAAAAGGTTTGGAATCATTTTCTGTTTATATTTGGTTCGTTGTTGTCATGGGGGTTGGTTGGGGTTATTGGTAATTAAGTGAATGTCTCGTTTTGATCGTTAGACTTTTGAGGAAAGTTTTTTTTTAATTTTTTTTTTAATGAAAAAATTTTTTTTTAACGAAAAAATCTAAATTGGAAAGAAAAAAACCACCCCACCCCTATCACGTCTATGAAAACCTAGACACAGGATCAAAGTAAATGCATGAATTAGGTCCACTAACAGCAGACATCAACCAATTAAATGATAGTCGACCATAAAAATGACCACTCAATAGCCCCCTCTTAGAAATCCTAACCAAAAGATATAGACAACCGATAAAAAGATAAAACATACATTCCAACAGATAATACCATTAATCAACAATTTCACACTTACACACCAAATTCCTCAAAAGTCATGTCTCTTTTGAGACATGATCGCCCAAAGCATGCATCACGTGTGACACTTAATTGATTGACTGAATGATAATTCCTTGTCTGTCATTTTTAATGAAACCTACATAAAAGAGAGATTGGTTCCCAAATACACAATATATATATATATATATATATATATATATATATATATATATATTAGTCATCTACATACCAGCCTGTTTCACTGTGTTACAGCTCATCAGTGTGGCTAGACACATCCATTTTTTCTGGCCGGGTTCGAAACTCGACCGATATGGCGTCAGTTGGAGTCACGTACCCCTAAGCCATAGACGCATAGAAACTGAGAAGGGAAAATTTAACGTGTTGCAAATAAGCAGCGTATACACATACGCAAGACATCGAAAGAATTTCTGAGAGAGAGAGAGAGAGAGAGAGAGAGAGAGAGAGAGAGAGAAATAAACGAACTGAGACAAATAGATACATAGATATGAACAGCATGAGATAGATAGATAGATAGATAGATAGATAGATAGATAGATAGATAGATAGATAGATAAACAGACTGATGTAGATAGATAGCGGTTCACACTACACCCACATTTATTGAACAGGTGAAGAGGCTCATCCCTTGTTACCTGTTTAGGATGCGGCTTCCGGTTTTTTCTTTTCCATTCTCTTTACCCTTACGTAGCCCCCGTCAGTGGCGTTATCGCCTTGCTTGGGGTGATATCATTAAAAAAAAAAGATAGATAGATAGATAGATAGATAGATAGATAGATAGATATGAACTGGCTGAGATAGATAGATAGATAGATAGATAGATAGATAGATAGATAGATAGATATGAAGACAGGCTGAGATAGATAGATAGATAGATAGATAGATAGATAGATATGAACAGGCTGAGATAGATAGATAGATAGATAGATAGATAGATAGATAGATAGATAGACAGGCTGAGATAGATAGATAGATAGATAGATAGATAGATAGATAGATAGATAGATAGATAGATAGATATGAACAGGCTGAGATAGATAGATAGATAGATAGATAGATAGATAGATAGATAGATAGATATGAACAGGCTGAGATAGATAGATAGATAGATAGATAGATAGATAGATAGATAGATAGATAGATAGATAGATATGAACAGGCTGAGATAGATAGATAGATAGATAGATAGATAGATAGATAGATAGATAGATAGATAGATATGAACAGGCTGAGTAGATAGATAGATAGATAGATAGATAGATAGATAGATAGATAGATATGAACAGGCTGAGATAGATAGATAGATAGATAGATAGATAGATAGATAGATAGATAGATAGATAGAAATGAACAGGCTGAGATAGATAGATAGATAGATAGATAGATAGATAGATAGATATGAACAGGCTGAGATAGATAGATAGATAGATAGATAGATAGATAGATAGATAGATAGATATAGACAGGCTGAGATAGATAGATAGATAGATAGATAGATAGATAGATAGATAGATAGATATGAACAGGCTGAGATAGATAGATAGATAGATAGATAGATAGATAGATAGATAGAAATGAACAGGCTGAGATAGATAGATAGATAGATAGATAGATAGATAGATAGATAGATATGAACAGGCTGAGATAGATAGATAGATAGATAGATAGATAGATAGATATGAACAGGCTGAGATAGATAGATAGATAGATAGATAGATAGATAGATAGATAGATAGATAGATAGATAGATAGATAGATACTTGCAGAAAAAATATGTAGTTACAGACGTAAAATCAGATATTAAAAATAAATAAATAAATAAATTAGCGGTCGCCATTTTACATACTTCCCTTTTGACGCAGCCCAAATCCTGTTGGCTTCTTCGCCGCTCTACGAAGATTGGCAGACATCCATGCAGAAAATAACGCCATTTCGAAAGACAGCTTAACGACGCAAAGATTCCAGCGATTTCCCGCCGCGATTCTTCTAATTCGCGCCGATGACATGGCGGCCATAAACCGCCATTTTTAGTGGAGCTTTTACGGCTGTCTTTATACGTATTCAAACCTTCTTGCCGAGCGTTCATTTCTCTTATCTTTTTTTTTTTTCACTCATCTCTTTTTTTTTTCTCCTTTCTTTAATTTCATGCTACATCGGCCAAAGATGGCGGCGTCTCTTCGAACGATTTCATTGACACTTGATTTTCATTAAGGATTACGCGGGTATGTGTTCAACCAAAGTTCATTTCCATTGTTCCTGCATAAAACTAACGCTGGGACTTCACTGATGTAGAAAAGAAAATAGATACATTCGTTTGACTTTTATTTTCTTTCTTTCTTTTTTTATGCTATAACTGATTGCGTGGGCGGTTAGTAATGGAAGATTGGGGATTGGGAAGCGCTCTCTTGCTCCCTGTTCCATAAACGTTTAACAAATCATTGCGTATCGGCTACAGTAGATAATTTTAGGGGCCATATTTGACAAAAAGTGACAGGACAGCACAAGTTAGTGTGAAGTCATGCCTTACCAAAAATATTAGTGACAAGAGCACATGTGTAGTTTTAGCTAAAAAGATCTTAAACAGGTTTTTTGATTATGTTTACCAAAACTGTCCCTTTTTGTTTGTTTTAAGCCCTCCTTCCCTGTCTGTCTGTCTGTCTGTCTGTCTCTCTCTCTCTCTCTCTTTCTATCTATCTATCTATCTATCTATGCCACACTGATGAACTGTGATACAGTGAAACAGGCTTGTATGTGGATGACTAATATATATATATATATATATATATATATATATATATATATATACAGACGGTTTTTGTACTTACTTCCGCGAAAGATAAAGATGTCAGAACGCTGGAAAAACAAATTAATAATATTTTCTCTGTCCGTCATTGTAATACTTAAAGAAAACTATTTAAAAGAAAAGGGTGCTGCTCAGAGAGAAAGAAAGAGAAAGGGAGGGAGGGAGACGGAGAGAGAGAGGAAGATAGACGGAGAGAGAGAGAGGAAGGGAGACGGAGAAAGAGAGAGGAAGAGATACAGAAAGAGAGGGGGAGAGACGGAGAGCGAGAGGGAGGGAGACGGAGAGAGAGACGGAGAGGAAGAGAGACGGAGAGAGAGGGAGAGACGGAGAGAGAGAGACAGAGAGAGCAGTAAATATATTAACAATATTTAGTAGTAACAAATATTTAAATAATACAAACCTATCAGGGAATTTAAAATGTGGGAAGCCTCGCTGTTTAATTTGTAAACATTTAATAACAGACAAAACATTCTCTGTACCCAACACCAAAATAAAATTACACCCACCAAACCTTACTTGTGACAGCGAAAATGTCATATACTTTCTCTTCTGCTCAATTTGCCCCAACAGTGGATATATCGGCGAATCCGGTAATAGCTTTAGATTTTGCTTCAATAATCACAAACTAAATATACGACAAAAAAATGTATACTCCCCAATTGCAGCCCATTTTAATCAACCTGATCATACTTTAGAAAATTGCAAATGTTTACTAATAGACTCCAATTTTAGTTCTACATACACACGCAGAAAGAAAGAAAAATAATGGATTTTAAAATTAAATACACACAAGCTAGGGTTAAATAGGGACTTAGGTGTGTTGAATCTTTACAAATATTTCAATAGCTAAAAAAAATTTTTTTTTTTCTCAGATATTCCAAGAAATTTTTATTTAAAACAAACAGACTTTCTCTACGGACGTGCCGCATGTTGTGAACAAACACACCACGTGATGTAAACACAAAAAAATATTCGGACGCTATCGTGAAATACGTTTCTAATTCAAATTTAAAAATCACTCGTTTCTGATGAAGGACCGAGGGCGGCCTGAAATATAAAATACAATAATAAAAATAAACAAATACTGTCCAAAAAAAAGTACATTTTTAAATTCAAAACTTTTTATTAATATTCTTTCCTATACATATTAAGACAGTATACGTGGATCATCACTATGTTATATATATATATATATATAAAATCTAAACTTATTTATGAATGGGACTTTCTCTGTCTCTGTGTATGTGTATGTGAGTGTCTGTGTGTGTGTGTGTCTGTGTGTGTGTCCGTTATCTATAGACTCTAAAACGGCTGAACCGATTTTCTTGAAAATTTACACAGTTGTACTATAAGCGTCTGCGAGTGTTCTTAGCTAGATTTTGTGTCGAGGTACCCCCGATAAATATCGAAAATAAATAATCGAAAAAATCAGGTTAAAGAAGGAGTGGTCCGATTTTAATCAAGTATGATACACTCAGAGACAAAGACATAAGAAAAGATATTCAGAAGTTTCAAGGTTGCAGTTCCTACAATAGTGCAGAAAATCGATAATATATATATATATAAAAGGCAAGATGATTGTGTGTGTGTCTGTTCATCTGTCTGTATGTCTGTATTTTTTTCAGCCCTTTTATTTTAGTTTTTGCTTCAGGTTTGCCTCTAAGTAGGTATAATTGTAGTTCTTAGTCTCAGTCATGATACCATTTACTCAGAGGACTTATTTAGCCTTCAAAATTCAGTTTACGACGAAAAAAACTTGTTTGATATCGATACCAGGAAATCAACATTTGACTTACATCCATTTATTTTTCTTTCAGTCTACGGTTTCGCTTTAACTGGAAACAATTATTGTTTTTTAGTCTTTCGTACCAACGTCCAAAGAGTCTGAGCTCCAGGACCATGAATTAGTTTTAAAGCTTTCATTACACCCGAGCAACGTCGGGCTGTACTGCTAATATATATATATATATATATATATATATATATATATATATATATATATATTACGTGCGATTGATAAATTGTCGCAATTATTTTATTATTTCAAATATTCTTTAGGCTGAGTCTGAGCTCCAGGACCATGAATTAGTTTTAAAGCTTTCATTACACCCGAGCAACGCCGGGCTATACTGCTAGTATATATATATATAGTTTCAGTGCGAATAACTTGTCACTTTAATTGAGCAGGTTCATGCCGACTTCGAAGTTTCGTGAGGAGACCGTTATAATGTTCTCACTCGTCAGGGCTAGTATTTTTCGACTGCTTTCGACCACGCCCTCATTCATTTTCAAAATTGAATATTGCTGCCATATCTGGTCGGGTGCCCCTGCTGCTCTCCTTGAGCTTCTTGACAAAATACAAAGGAGGATCTGTAACGTGGTTGATACTGACTTGGAAAACCGGCTGCAGCCGCTCTCTCACCGGCGTGATGTGCCTTCCCTGTGCCTCTTCTACCAGTACTTTCATGGCTACTGCTCCGATGAGCTTAGTTCACTGGTGCCGCCTAAGCACGAATTTACACGAGATACTAGATTAGCAACTAGGTCCCACCCTTTTACAATTAAACAAATAAGATGTAACCGTAAATTCTACTCCAACAGCTTCTTTTCTCGCACTTCCCGCCTGTGGAACTCCCTTCCACAACTCTGCTTTCCCGACAGTTACAATCTCCAGGTGTTTAAATGTAGGGTCAATAGACACCTCCAATCACACTAACTCCCAATTATTCTCAGAAAACTCTCATCTACCCAACCATCATTCTCGGTATCCTTACCCGCCTATCACCCACCCTCTGACATTTCCTATATTTAATCATCCTTTCTCTACTCTACGTAGCCCCCTGCGCAGTAGTGGCAGTGACATGCCTTGCTCGGGGTGAAACGCTTATAAAAAAAAAAAAAAAAGTTTGTTTTTTTATTAGGTTCTTAATTTATTTTTATGTCTTGTCTGCGTCAAATGTGTTATTTCTTGATTACGATAAGAACGTTAATTCTGAGCTTTCGTTTGTTGCCTTGAAGCAGAATTTATACAATCACAAGCACTCTATCTGAACCTTACCTAAAATACCAAACTGTTATTCTAAATATTTCTGCGAATTAAAGGATAAAAACTTTTCCCTACAGATTGAATGGTAGATTATATATAAATTTCAGACCCCTAACAATGTCAGAAATAAATGCAATTTCTACTTGCATGATAAAATTAGAAAAATGAAATTAGTAAAAAAACTAGCCAGCTATTAAACCAAAGAGATGAGATCATTTTAAATGCCGCCATAAAAATAAATTTAAATTAATATTTAAATATTTTTTTGTTTAACCCATTCCAATTTACCATTATTTTATGTTGAGTACTAAGTAAAGGAAATAAGGCTTGATTATGTTTTCATGTTTATGTATTATATATATATATATATATATATATATGTCTGTGTATGTGTATATTTACTTATATATATGTGTGTAGAGGTATATATATGTGCATATTGATGTGTTTATATGAGTCTTGTGTGCATGTCAGTATATGCGTTTGAATATATGTGTGTATGTATTGTATGTGTACATATATAAATACATATGGATTGTATATACAAGTTTTTCATTGATGTATATAATATTGCTCTGCATAGCACACATTGAGCTTTGAGTATGGATCTATCTCTTTAATATTTCATAATAAAAAGATCTATTCGGATTATCCCCTCCGTTTACACACACACACACACACACACACACACACACACACACACACACACACAAACACACACACACACACACACACATATATATATATATATATATGTGCAAATTTCGTTGAAAATAACAGACTAGTTGTGGTGAATACGGCAATACTTTTTGGCCATTATCAAAAATGATGTTTTTTTTTTTAATCATATCACATCGTGCAAGGTGTTAAGGCCACTGGTGTGCAGGGGGCTGCGTAAGTGTGAATAGATTGGAAAAGAGAAAGCCGGAAACCACGTCCTAAACAGGGGACAAGGGATGAGCCTCTTAACCTGTTCAATAGACCTGGGTGAAGTGTGAACCGGGCGATAGTTCAGTCTATCTAATCCAATTAAAAAAAAAAAGTGAAAAGGTTGGAAAAGAGAAAGCCTGAAACCACATCCTAAACAGGGAACAAGGGATGAGCCTCTTAACCTGTTCAATAGACATGGGTGGAGTGTGAACCGGGCGATAGATAGATCTATCGACTCCAACTGAAAAAAAACAAAGTGAGAGAGAAAGCCTGAAACCACATCCTAAACAGGGAACAAGGGATGAGCCTCTACACCTGTTAATTTTAACTGAGAAAAAAAATGTTAATATGAAAAAATTATACAAAAAAATAACCATCACCTATATCATTTTTAACGAAACATGTATGAAAGAGATTAGTGCCAAAATATATACCCACACACAGACAGACAGACACACACACTCACACACAGATACCCACACACACATATATATATATATATATATATATATATATACCCTACCGGCCATAATTATTAGACTATAGAACCCAATCTGTCCTGTTATTTAACCCATAACTGGAAGGAAGAGACCGATTAATACCTTTCCCAAGTGTATTTGCGCGTAAGTGAAGGTAATGAATTCAACTGGAATTCGAAATCGGCTCGCCCATTTCCGAGCCGATATCCACTGCACCACAGCAAGCATCCTGAATAGATCGTACTGCTGCATTTCTATTGAAACCTCTGTGAAACTCATAGAGTAGAGCATGCTTAATGTGTTCTTTAGATGGAAACAACATGGGTGAGAATATTGCAGAAAAATTTGAATGATGCTTTAATAATCTGAAATAAAAAGTTATAAATTAATCACGGTGATGTGGATGTGCGTTGTGGTGCAGTGGTTATCGTCTCGGAACGAGAAATCGGGTAGCCGAGTTCGAATTCCAGTTGAATTCCTCGCATTCACTTACGCGCAAATCCCCTTGGGAAAGGTATTAATCCGTCTCTACCCTCTAGTTATGGGTTAAATAATAGAACAGATTGGGTTCTATAGCCTTGGTTGGCGACCTGTCTACCGCAGAAAGCAATGGCAACCTACGGCGGGATAATAATATGCCCAGTCAGTCATGTCTCTTTCTATCACATATGGCACTTACTTAACTGACTGATTTACGATGTGTATTGTGGTGCAGTGGATATCGGCTCGGAACGACAAATCCGGAAGCCGAGTTCGAATTCTAGTTGAATTCATTGCATTCACTTACGCACAAATACATTTGGGAAAGGTATTAATCTGTCTCTTCCCCCCAGTAATGGGTTAAATAAAGTTGGGTTCTATAGCCTTGGCTGACGACCAGTCTACTGCAGAAAACCCTACTACGGTATAATCTTCTACCCGGTCAGTCATGTCTCTTTCGAGACATTTCAAAGCCTGTATCACTTATGGTACTTAACTGACTGATATGTTTAAGTAAGAACAATATGCATAAAAAATCAAAATCCCCCTTTTACAAACTGGCAAAACTTTTGCACTGACCTGATACTTAACTTCGGATCCCACTCAACCTTGTACTCAAACATACGCTTGTTGGTGAACCCCTCCCTCCTACATGTGTACGTTCTATGTGAACGACCACCAATGAATGTATCATACGTTTCAGTGGGTCCCGTTACGGAACACTCGGTTTGTTTCGTCTTGTTTTCTTAGAAGAAGTCTTCTTCTTCTTCTTCTTCTTCTTCTTCTTCTTTGTGCCTTGTTCCTTCAGGACGTAGGCGATCATGGATTTCCACGTTTCCCTCTCCCTGGTGGCTCTTAGCAAGGCTTCTCCTGTTACACCACGCAATTCTCGTTCTCTCATCCACCTGATTAGGTCCTTCAAATATGTTATCCGTTGCTTTCCCCTGTCTCTTTTTCCCTCTATCTGGCCTGTTAGTATCAGGTTCTCCAAGCCCTCCTTCCTCATTGAATGTCCCAGGAACTTCAGCTGTCTCTTCCTGATGCTCAGTATTAATTTCTTTTTTGTTTCTATCATTTTTAAGACATCATCATTGCTCACATGCTCGATCCATGAGATTCGCAGCATCCTTCTGGAGAACCACATTTCACTTGCTTCAAGTTTTTCTTTCATCTTTGATGATATTGTCCAGCATTCACTGCCATATTGAAGAACTGAAATCACATCGCAATCCAGTACTCTCTTGTTTGTTTCTAGCGAAATTGTCCTGTTTCTTAATATTTTACTCAGCTTCTGGAATACATCCTTGTGTTTTTGGATCTCAGGAATATAAATGCATAGAAACTACTGTGACCACAAAGTGGGGGGTCAGTTTATATATTTATTGTTATATGAAATTGATCCCCCACTTTATGTCCAGTATGATTCTGTAGAACCACATTTCAGTTGTTTCAAGTTTTTCTTTCATCTTTGATGATATTGTCCAGCATTCCCTGCCATATTGAAGTACCGACATCACATAGCAATCCAGTACTATCTTCTTTGTTTCTAGTGAAATTGTCCTGCTTCTTAATACTTTACTCAACTCCTGGAATGCTTCCTTCGCCATGCCAATTCGCCATCGGATCTTTGTGCCGCACCTTCCGTCTTCTGTTATAACACTTCCCGGGTATTTAAATAATTGTGCCTGCTTGATTCTACTATCCCCGACCTGTATTTGCCATATTGGGCTGCTCTTTTTACTGATGATCATGCATTCGGTTTTCTTGCAGAAGAAGGCTAGGTCTTTTAAATTAATTGAAACGGCAAAGAAAGGGAATGTGCTTTATACATGGAACCGACAATTTATCCACTTTCGGTTATAGGATTTCAGATTTACAATGTTTGTTCCTAGCCGATCGTCTTGGAGGTTTGTTTACGCGATTTCTTTGTGTCTGGTTAGCGTTTAGTCACTGACACTTCCCGCCTCCCCAACAGCATGATATATATATACTTCCTCCCGACGGTAAATCACCACGGTATTATTTGTTCATACATTTGGTGTGATTTGTGGAATATATTTTGATCAGAAAAACAAGTGGACATGTTTGCTGTTTGCCTCTCTCTTTCTGTGTTCTTTGCGTCTGTGCGCCGGAAGTGAGCATACATTCGAGTGTACGCATGCGCACAGTGCGTTGATCTAACAAACACGATTATCTTTCGCATAAAGAATCTTTCATTATCTCAACCTTTCTTCTTCGCACTGATACACACACACATGCACGCGCACACATGAACAAACATACACACACGCAAACACGCATGCATTAGTACACACACACTAACACACGCATATATAAACACACAAATACACACAAAAAACTACACACACGTGTACTTGCAGGCTCAAACAAACACAAAATACACACACACATATACATATATATAGCGATTTTCTAAGCTAGCTTGGGTGTGTCACAAGGCCGAAAGTAATGGGCACCCAGTAAGGATTGAACTCACTACTTAGATGAAATGGTCCAAGCGAGAAAAAAAAAGCACGTCGAGATACAGATATATATATATATATATATATATATATATATATATACGAACACACATGCGCGAATACACGCACTATCACAAACACGCTTATACACAAGCTTATACACACGCACACGCTCAGAAAAACAAACACACAACAAAACATGCAGGCACACACGTATACACACACGCGCGCAATCTCGCATATGTGAGCACACACACACACACACACACACAAAGGTTCACATATAAGAGTACAGACATACACAGCAAACCACACAAACACACACGTGTACACACAGGCGAAACACAAAAGCACACAGAAACACAAACACTTACACTCAAAACACACACACACACAATCAGGCACACACGCGAAAACGCTCACAAAAATACGCAAACATAAGTGCTATAACACGCATAGGCGCGCACACAAGCTCTAACGCTTACAAAACACACACATACACAAACACAAACATACAAACACACACAGGCATATATATAACTTCTACTTCTTTACAGAAAACTGTCCTGGGTATGAAGATAAATTGCGTCCGGCAGCAAGGCCTCTGATTGGGATCTTGTGAAGATCATGGAACCACATCTCAATTGCTGTTGTTCCCAGGTCCACCCTTAACCGTAATGGTAGCACCTGTTAGGGTCCCAGGTATGAACAAATAGTTAACATCCAAACTGGGGTCAAAATATTATCAGTCAGTCAGTTAAGTGCCATACGTGATACACGCTTGGGCGATCATGTCTCGAAAGAGACATGACTGACTGGGCAGAAGATTATCCCGCAGTAGGTTGCCATTGCTTTCTGCGGTAGACAGGTCGCCAACCAAGGCTATAGAACCCAATCTGTTCTGTTATTTAACCCATAACTGAAGAGTAGAGACGGATTAGGGGATTTGCGCGTAAGTGAATGCAATGAATTCAACTGGAATTCGAACTCGGCTACCCGATTTCTCGTTCCGAGACGATAACCACTGCACCACAACGCACATCCACATCACCGTGATTAATTTATAACTTTTTATTTCAGATTATTAAAGCATCATTCAAATTTTTCTGCAATATTTTCACCCATGTTGTTTCCATCTAAAGAACACATTAGGCCTGCTCTACTCTATGAGTCTAAAAATAGACTTTTATAGAAATATATACATAAAAATAAACTTTTATAGAAAAATATACATTTTAGAAAGAAAAAAATTTATTACCATAATACATTTTTAAGGGAAAAAATTATTACCATCAATACATTTTGAATACAGAATTGGAAGACATCTTTAGTTTTCTAAAATCAAAAATAGATAAAGAAAATTTAATGTCAAAATATGACTAAATCAACCTTCTCCCTAGAACCGAACATTGAAAAAATACCTTAAAACTCCACATTTTTGGTATTTAAATAACTCATAGATGCTGCCTAAACTAAACAAAACTCAAACTCAAACTCAAACTCAAACTCAAACTCAAACTCAAACTCTTTACTTTTTTTTTTTTACTTTTTTCCTTATGTCTCTTCTACAAATACTTTAACGACTTCCGCTACAATGAACTTACTTCCGTGGTGTCCCTATGAATAAATTTACTCGAGCTACTAGATTAGCAACTAGGTCCCACACTTTTACAGTGAAACCAATAAAATGTAACCGCAACTTTTACTCAAAAACTTCTTTTCTCGCACCTCCCGCTTGTGGAATTCCCTTCCTTATACTTGCTTCCCCGACAGCTACAATCTCCAAGAATTTAAATGTAAGTTCAATAGTCATCTCCAACCCCTCTGACTTGCATCCTTTCTCTCATGCTTTTCTCTCCGTCCACTCAACTCCCATCACACCAGTATTCTCATCCTTCTATTACCCACTTCCTGACACATCCTACAACCTGTCCCTCTTTCTCATCACTTTCCTTCGATGTGAGCCCATGCGCACCAGTGGCGGTAAAACTACCTTACTTGTGGCGAAATGATTTTAATATATATATATATATATATATATATATATATATATATATATATAGGTCGCCTAGGTTAATTATTTATCTATATATATATATATATATAGATAGATAGATAAATAATTAACCTAGACGACCAACAAATTGGAGGAAGATCCAATTTGGTGAAACCTTGGTAGGTTCGTTGGCTCTCTAGGTTAGTTATTTACTTAGGTTGCTCTACTTGCGTATTGAGCACTTTTTGTTTTAGGTTACTCGCCTCGAGTTTTTTTCTTTGGGCTACGTACTTTGACTGATGTTCGGGTGCTTAGCTCGTTCTTTTTTATTACCATTTTTTCCTTCCGCATAAATACTCGCAGGGTTTTTCGAAACGAGTATAACGACAAGTTTACACACACTCACACACACACACACACATATATATATATATATATGTTTTACATTTAAAAGGATGTTCAGATAGGTAAATCCTAAAAACCCGATATTAATTTCATTAATATTAAAATTGATCACGGTGAAGGGCTCGATGCAAATTTTTTTTTTTAATCATATCACCCCGAGCAAGGCGGTAACGCCACTGATGTGCAGGGGGCTACGTAATAGTGAAAAGATTGGAAAAGATAAAGCCGGAAACCACATCCTAAACACGGAACAAGGGATGAGCCTCTTAACCAGTTCAATAGACATGGGTGGAGTGTGAACCGGGCGATAGATAGATCTATCTACTCCAATTGAAAAAAAACAAAAAACAAACAAAGTGAGAAGATCGGAAAAGAGAAAACCGGAAACCACATCCTAAACAAGGGATGAGCCTCTTAACCTGTTCAATAGACAAGGGTTCCAATTTTAGTCGTGGGCTCATTTTCTCATACAACGCTATAGTAAATCGATCCTCCATTTTAGAACACTCGCGTTAGAGTCGCTTTGTTTTGTTTTGTTTTTTTTTGTTTTTTTGTGACGTGTTGTTGCTCGTTTTTGTCTTTTTCAAGTTTTCTTCAGTTCTTACAATGGCATCTTCCTCAGAACCTCCAAGAATGGCTTTATTCAAAAATTTTGCAAAGGATTCAGTAGTTGAATATGCGCAAACAAAAAAGTTAGTTGCACAGGATCGATTTACTATAAAGTTGCATGAAAAACTGAGCACCCCTAAAATTGTTTAAATATTGAAATTTTTACAAATTTTTTTGTCAATTAAAAAGTTTACAGAGCCAAATATAAAAAAATAAAACAAAAATTTCGATATTTAAATCCGTTGAATAGCCACTTCTACGGTGAATAGCCACTTATATATATATATATATATATATATATATATATATATATATATATATATATAAAATAAAACAAAAATTTCGATACTTAAATCTGTTGAATAGCCATTTCTACGAGAAGATCTTCGCTTCTTCAGTAACGGCGAAATGAAAATTTTATTTATTCAAATTCAAATGTATTATAAGATTTTGTACCGGCAGAAGACCAAAAAAACTTCCATCCATAGGAAAATAAAATGTGGTGGAATTAACAATTTTGGAATTTAAGGAAGTAAAAAAGGGGAAAGCTGTGAGAAATATATTCACATAGCTTAGCGCTTAAGCAGTGAAAGGAAATTATCAAACATAACAAGACATACCTGGTATAGAAAAAACAATTTATTTGTCTTGCAAAAATATGCTGAATTTTGCTGCTACAGTGTAGCTTGGTATAGTCTCTTTTCTCTGCTTAGCTTGGTATAGTATCCTCCGTCTAGGAGTGGGATGAAAAAGACACAAGGAACTGCGATCCGCGACGTACAGGAACTTTCTTCTGGGTCAGCTTCTTTCACAGTTTCTTATCTTGGTATAAGATGATAGTGCTTAGAGAATTTTTCTCTAGGAAGGCAAGGCTTTGCCCATAGGGTATCCTTTTTAAGGTAAGAAGGGTAACAAGAGATTTTCTCTGTTACAAAGTTGTGGCATTAGCCTAAAAGATTACAAAGAATTGGTAAGATGGTCTCGATATAGCGAGACAAGTGGGCGCCAATTTAGGCCCTGCTGCAACAAAAATCCGGAGCGGCACAAATACGTCCGATACTGTTCGTGCTAGCTGAAAAAAAGAGAGAACAAAACCATCAGAAAAAAAACAAACCTCTGGTAAAGCCCGCCTAAAGTTCAAAACGAGGTTCGGGTTAAATCAGCCAATCAGGAGACCCGTTACATCTGTAAATTTCCGACAAAGCAGACAGATATATATATATGTCTTTTACTAGAAGACATACCCCTCCTCCAAACTCGAGTCAAGAGCTCAAAAGCCAAAATTTAGAGGAACACATACGGCAAGGGGAACGAAGGGAAAAAGAAAACAGGAAAAAGGGGGAACTAAAAGAAAAAGAAAAAAGAAAAATGGGGGAAGGGGTGGTTGACTAGGAAGCCAGGCAAGAAAAAAAAATTCCCTTAGAAACAAAAGAAAACTGCTACCCTCAATGTTGAAAAAAAATCTTGAAAAATATTTTCTTTAAGCAAATAAAGACTGAGACAAATTTTATAAAAAAAAATTCGGACAAACGCATTCAAACACAAATCCTAAATTTCAAATTAAAAATTAAGAATAATATCTTCAAGTGTAGATCTCAAAAGAATCCATTACTGCAAGTACACCCACACACGCACCCACACACATACACATACACATACACACATTCCCGAACATAATTTACTTAAATATCTTAAGGACATTCGCAATTAACGAGTTAATTTTAATTTTATTTATATTTAAAAGTTAAGAAACTAAATTTAAGGCGACTTACTATGAAAGGAACCAAATTCTCACATATATTGTAAAGGTTCTGCTAAAAATTAACCAAAATTAATCTTTTTGCGTAAAAAGTTAATATAGATTTAGCACTGAAATTTAAAATATACAAGTAAATTTTATTATATTTTGAGGTGGGTTCAACAAAGTTCTATATATACATATATACCCACACACATGAACACACACACACACACACACACACACACACACATACATACATACATACATACATACATACATAGAGTCCATAATTCTGGGAGGTAAATGCTGTTTAACTCTTTGATCCAGACGCTGAGATGTTCTACCGATGTAGTCGCACCCGCAGCCACACTGAATTTATTCAAAGTCTTTGTGGTACAGTGGATATCGGCTCGGAACGAGAAACCGGGGAGCCGAGTTCGAATTCCAGTTGAATCCATTGTATTCACTTACGCGCAAATACCCTTGGGAAAGGTATTAATCCGTCTCTTCCTTCCAGTTATGGGTTAAATAGCTGGACAGATTGGGTTCTATAGCCTTGGTCGGCAACCAGTCTACCGCAGAAAGCAATGGCAACCTACTGCGGGATAATCTTCTGCCCAGTCAGTCATGTCTCTTTCGAGACGTGATCGCCCAAAACGTGTCTTGCGCATGGCACTTAATTTAAGCTTTTTACTGGTCATAAAGTGAGTGATCGGTTTTCTATTGTTGTGAAGTAATAAACTTATCCCCCACTAATTACTACTTATTAATATAAGACATCTCTTCCCTCTCTAGTTATGGTTTAAATAATAGGACAGATTGGGTTCTATAACCTTGGCTGGCAACCAGTCTACCGCAGAAAGCAATGGCAACCTACTGAGGGATAATCATCTGCCCAGTCAGTCGTGTCTCTTTCGAGACATGATCGCCCAAGCGTTTATTCCGTATGGCACTTAACTGACTGATATTAAGGATATCATATTCTGAAGGAAAACAATTTTCGATGAATAATGGACTTTTATCAGAATTGTTTTCATTATTTTTTTGCGAATTATGATGATTTATAAACATTTCAAAATATCTTTTAAATTTACTCCTGTCTCTTGGGGTTTTCGGTTAATAATTTATGAAGTAAAAACTATATTTACAAATCGAAAATTAAAAGCTTAATACAAATCAGGTATCATTCAAATTTTTAAAATAATTTAAAAACTTATTCTTTTTTACTTAAAATTTTGTTCTTTTTTAAATACGAGATCACGTAAGAACCATATTGTTAAAAATGTCACGTGTTTCAAAGGCTGCAACCCTTAAAGGAAAAAAAAACCTTACATAAGCTTTTTTGGCTATACACAATTCTTTCAGTTCACGTCCTTATTTCCTGTGTACGTTCCAACATTCAACGGGCTTTGCAAATCATCTTTTCAAAATTTAAAGTAAATTTTACCTCGTTTTGTTAAAAACAGAATTGTGAAATTCATCGTTTGTGAAGGTACCTGTTACGAGGATGCATTTATATATAAATAAATTATATATAAATAAATATATATAAATATATTTCATTTATATATAAATAAAGTTGTATTGTTTCACAATTTTCCAAACTTTGGTACGTCTGTGACAAAAAATATTCGCATACCAGAGAAAAGAGCTGTTTTGTTTTCAGGCATGAACCTCAGTTCATGATAGTATACTTTTGAACTGTCTTAATGTCATTTTGTGATTCTGGCCGTTTTTACATAGTATAAAGATGAGTCTTTATTGATGTTCTACTGAGATAACAAAAATATTAGTTTTATCTCTGTTTTGTAGAAATCATAGCAATAAGTTACAATGCATTAACCTTTATAATTCTGCTATTGTTACGAGGATGCATTTATATATAAAAATAATATTAATAATGTCTAAAAAGTTATAGCAATGGATTCTATTGAGTCCTACTTGTATTACTGTTACGAGGATGCATTTATATATAAAAATAATATTAATAATGTCTAAAAAGTTATAGTAATGGATTCTATTGAGTCCTACTTGTATTACTGTTACGAGGATGCATTTATATATAAAAATAATATTAATAATGTCTAAAAAATTATAGCAATGGATTCTATTGAGTCCTACTTGTATTACTGTTACGAGGAAGCATTTATATATAAAAATAATATTAATAATGTCTAAAAAGTTATAGTAATGGATTCTATTGAGTCCTACTTGTATTACTGTTACGAGGAAGCATTTATATATAAAAATAATATTAATAATGTCTAAAAAGTTATAGTAATGGATTCTATTGAGTCCTACTTGTATTACTGTTACGAGGAAGCATTTATATATAAAAATAATATTAATAATGTCTAAAAAGTTATAGTAATGGATTCTATTGAGTCCTACTTGTATTACTGTTACGAGGATGCATTTATATATAAAAATAATATTAATAATGTCTAAAAAGTTATAGTAATGGATTCTATTGAGTCCTACTTGTATTACTGTTACGAGGATGCATTTATATATAAAAATAATATTAATAATGTCTAAAAAGTTATAGCAATGGATTCTATTGAGTCCTACTTGTATTACTGTTACGAGGATGCATTTATATATAAAAATAATATTAATAATGTCTAAAAAGTTATAGTAATGGATTCTATCGAGTCCTACTTGTATTACTGTTACGAGGATGCATTTATATATAAAAATAATATTAATAATGTTTAAAAAGTTGTAGTAAGGGACTCTATTGAGTCCTACTTGTTATTACAAAATAGTTTTAATTCATGAAGTAGTCGTAAAAGTAAGGAAATTCGAAATAGAACGCTTGGAAAGTACTAGAATGATTGAGAATATTCCACTGAAATCAAGAGAATTCGAAAGGTTCTAGAAATATGCAAATTAGGTGTTAGCTGCTATTAAAAAAGGTTTGGGCCAGAGAACAGTCAGTTGTTATCAGGATTTGCTGATGTTATCAACTCCGGTTGTGATTCAAGGATTTATATCCAGCCGAAAGAATCTATAAAAAGTTGCCGAATAACAAAAACCTGAAAGAGAACCTCATGGAACAAAAAGGGTAAATACATATTTTTGACTCTTTCATTGACCATAATTGAAATTATTCTTTGTATACTCATTTGAGGATTTGCAAAAAGTATAGCACTTAACTTCCTCGCCAACTTAACTGGGTAAAGATACTGACCTTCCCTTCCCCTTTTCTCATCGTAAAACTTGTCAGTAGTAAACTCTATGTTTCTTGTTTTGAATGCAACAAAAATTGTATATTTGTAAATATTTTATTTGGTGTGTTTTGTAAATTAAATATTGGTCAATCATTTTTTTTTCCTTTTGTTACACTTAACATATAACACAGGTAAAAGAGTACCCTAAAGAAGATGCCCTCTAGAGAGTGGAGTTGACAGGGGGAGACAACTTATCTACTTTAGGTACAATTTTTATAAATATAGAATGTCAGGTTTTGGGTACGGAGCCGTCAGTTGGTATGAGTATGGGTTGACGTCTGCAGCTCCGGTAGATTCAGAGTGTAGTTGACCTCTGCAGCTCCGGTAGATTCAGAGTGTATATCCGGCCGTAAGAATCCCTAAGTCGACGACAAAAAACTAAACAGTTGATAAAAGGATGTGCTGACCTCATCAGCACTGGTTTCGATTCAGGAATTATATTCCAGCTGAAAGAATCTATCCAGCCGACGACAAACAAAAACTTGAAAGAGTTGTTTATGAATTTGCTGTCATATCAACCTCGGTAAAAATTCTAGGATCGAGATCCAACCGAAAGAATTTCACAAACAAAGTCAGTCCAACAAAAAACTGAAAGAGAATTTCATGAAACTATATGGGTAAATACATATTTTTGACTATTTCATTGAGCATACATAAAATATTTTTTATATACTCATTGGAGGATTTCCAAAAAGTATAGCACTTAACTCCACGCCAGCTTACTTTCTCCTCCTCTCCTCGTAACACTTCACCGGGCAGTAGTGAACTATTTTTTTTATGTCTCTTTATTTGAATGAAACAAAAATCGTATATTTGTAAATATTTTATTTGGTGTGTTTTGTAAATTAAATATTTATCTGTGATTTATCTCTGAGTTTTGGTCAATTATTTTTTTCCTTTTGTTATACTTAACACGTAACACTAACAAAGAATAATATGAAAAATATATATTAAAAATAAAATAAATTAATTTATAAATTATTGAATTACCTCTGTCATGTTATTACATAGTTTCATTCTCTGTTATTAAACTGTAAAATTAATTTAAATAAAAATTTTATATTATTTTAACTTTTATTTTTCAGAAAGCATCTTCAAACATAAGGATCCAAAGCCAAACTAACTAAAGTTCTATGAAATTTGAGATAATTGCCTAAAATATTATGTTAAATTTTTAATTTTACTGTGCAGTTAAAAACTAAAAACAAAACGTTCGCTTAAGTTTGTTACATTTGTCAATTCTGGTCCACCATACTTAGCTTTTTTGACAGGTTCCAGATGTCATTAAATCATTCGTCACCTCAGATAAAACTGATAACCGGACTATCGTGATTAAGAAACGTTTTCATATTACATTTCAGGCAGTAAGCAAGTAATGATTGTTTAAAATCGGATTAAGGTAACTTTAAAATTACTAATTTTGCTAGAATAAAGTGTCAGCGATGTATGTTTTATTTTTGCAACCTTTTATTATTTTAAAATAAAACTGAGAATTAGCTTCTGATTACAAAATGTTTCGATCGATCAAAAATGTTTGAAAAAGTGAAATTCCTTTAAAAATCTGAAAATTGTAGTTGCCTCCACTCATTTTCGATACATTTTAAATAAATTTAAATAAATAAAAAAGGCTTTCTTAAAGCTTTCAATTTATCTCTAACTGAAAGCTGAAAGATTAAATTTATTAATCCCAGTAAGCAAAATACTCTGGTATATTTCAAACCGAATTTATATTGACTGAAAAAAAAAGCAACAACATTGCTGTGACCAACAGACAATTTGCCAAAAGGGAAGGAGCATTACAAAAAAGGAAAGAAAATAAAAGAAAAAGAAAGAAAAAAGTTGTACTGAAGAAATCCACTTGTCTTTAAAATGGCCGAAAGCGCGGAGGATTTGATTCAAAGTGGATCGAACTTCGGGCTTCGTGGTCATAGTCAATGGGCTAACCATTAATCGACGACACGGCGACCCATCTTCTTGGATGTTGACGCACGTCATTGTGGGTGTTTTTGCAGTCATAGCTGTTTGCCTTTTCCGTGTATATTAATTTGTGCCGTCGTCTGTTTGTTTATTACCCCCACCCCGAGCGCCTCTGTTTCGTTCTCTGTTTTCTTTTCTTGTCGGCGTTGCAGTCTTGTCTAGGTCCTCTCCAAACAAACAAGAGTATCTAAAGCGAATCCCGTCATGTTTTCTTTAAGGGTTTATCGAGATTCGTTTTTCTTTTTTCGTTTTATTTATTTATTTATTTATTTTTTATAAAAAAGAACGTTTTCTTTGTTTTGCTGTATTTTACCCGCCGTCATACGCAGCAAAATCCTCAATCGAAATTATTATGTTTTATTTTATTTTTAGTTGGGAAGTGTGATATTTTTATTATGTAGGCTTTAGGTTGTGTTTAGCCTCATTACGTGGTGTCAGATATATTTTAACTTTTTTTTATTTTTTCATTTCTGCGGAGTTTGCGATAAGTGTAGCGTCGAAAGGGTCTGCTTTAAGAGAAAAGAAAATAAGTATCAAGCGGTGTGAGATAAAAAAAAGATCCAAGGTCAAATAATTATTTTGGAATAAGCAGGGAAAACTAGTAACAGAAAAAAACCCCATGAACACAAGAAATAAATACCTCAGACCCCGCTAATTACCACCCTATCAGTCTCCTTCCGATCTTCGGCAAAGTTTTCGAAGCCATTATCAACGCCGAGATGATTCAGCATCTCACGGCTCACAGGCTTCTCTCGGACAAACAGTACGGTTTTCGCTTCACCAGGTCTACTGCTGATATGCTAACGAGCATTACCGAGTACATATACCAGGCTCTTGACAAGAATGGCGAAGCCCGAACCGTTGCCTTGGATATCTCCAAAGCGTTCAACAGAGTCTGGCATGCTGGCCTTTTATGCAAACAGCGGAGCTACGGTATAACTGGACATTTGTTTGACCTAATCCAGTCATTCTTCTCCAACCGCACATTGAAAGTAGTATTAAATGGACATGCCTCCCAAAACTACCATACGAAAGCGGGCGTCCCTCAAGGCTCTATCCTAGGTCCCACGTTTTTTCTGATCTACATTAATGATCTCCCCGATGCCATTAGATCCCAAGTAGGCATGTACGCCGATGACACCACAATTTACTCTCGCCTCGATCACAAACCCGGTGTGGGCGACAAAGCGAACCTCGCTGCCGAGCTTGAAAAGGACCTCCAATCCGTAGTGGACTAGGGTAGGAAATGGCTCGTAAATTTCAATGCTGCAAAAAAGAAGCTGCTATCAATTAACCACCATAGACAATCGCATCTACCTCCCATTAGCATGGAACAGGCTTGCTTCCCAGAGAGTAAAACACTACGCCTCCTTGGCTTTACACTCTCGGCGGAGCTCAAATGGAATGACTATATCGAATCCATTGCCAAATCCACCGATATGAAAGTCGGTTCTCTGTGCAGGGCCCGGAAGTTTTTCCCGTCTGAATCTATCCTGCACATATATAAATCTACCATCCGCCCGTGTATTGAATACTGCTGCCACATCTGGTCGGGTGCCCCTGCTACTCTACTCGGGCTTCTTAACAAAATACAACGGAGAATCTGCAACGTGATCGATACTGACTTGGCAGACCGCCTGCAGTCACTCGCTCACCGGCATGACGTGGCTTCCATGTGCCTCTTCTATAAAGACATTCACGGCTTTTGCTCCGATGAACTTAGATCACTGGTGCTCCCTAGGTATGAATTTGCACGAGCTACTAGATTAGCTACTAAGTCCCACCCTTTTACTGTGAAACAGATAAGATGTAACCGCAATTTCTACTCTAACAGCTTATTTCCTTGTGCTTCCCGCCTGTGGAATTCCTTTCCATACACTTGCTTCCCTGACAAATACAATCTCCCGGAGTTTAAATGTAAGGTCAATAGACACCTCCTAACACACTAACTCGCACCCATTCTCTCAAACACCCTTCCGATCTACCCAACCTCCATCCTCGCTATCCTTACCCGTCTATCACCCTCCTTCTGATATTTTCTATATCTAACCACTCTTTCCAATCACTTTCCACTAAGTAACCCCCTGCGCAATAGTGGCAGTGGAATGTCTTGCTTGGGGTGAAATGATTAAAAAAAAAATTCCAATACTCGTACGTTTGACACTGTTTACATTTTGAATTACGTCCTTACCCTATATCATGTATCAAGCATGCGCATTCGAATATATTTTTACACGTGGTATGGTTGCGTTTTCTCGATCCGCGTAAGTTGGTTTTCCAAGATTTCGTAGCAAAGCGTAACGTTTCAATTAAAAAGAATAATACAATATTTAGGATCCTTGTGTTGTCGTGCAGTGGATATCAGCTCGGAACGAGAAATCGGGGAGCCGAGTTCAAATTCCAGTTGAATTCATTGCATTCACTTACGCGCAAATAACCTTGGGAAAGGTATTAATCCGTCTCTTCCTTCCAGTTATGGGTTAAATAACAGGACAGATTGGGTTCTATAGCCTTGACTGGCAACCAGTCTACCGCAGAGAGCAATGGCAACCTACTGAGGGATAATCTTCTGCCCAGTCAGTCATGTCTCTTTCGAGACATGATCGCCCAAGCGTGTTTCACGTATGGCACTTAACTGTCCGATCATACTAACGCAAAACAGCGTACGACCTTGCCCTATATCATGTATCGCGCATGCGTATTTGGATATATTTTTACCCGTGGTATGGTTGCGTTTTCACGATCCGAGTAAGTTGGTATTCCAAGATTTCGTAGCAAAGCGCAATGTTCCAATATCAAAACTAATAATACAATAAACAGCTTAGATTCCTTATCCCTGCTGACGTTTAATAAATTGTGTTTATATTTGAAAATATGTCGGTACTAAAAATGTTCCAATGTTTGTAAGCAGATTTTTGAAATAAAGGTAAATATTTTATAATATTTATTTTTATCGATGGGCAGTGTAATTTCCCAGATTCCAATGCGACCTATCTGCGAGTCGAACTCAAATACCCAATTTTTTGCCTCAAACTAAGAGTGAGACCTATCTACTGGTCCGACCTATCCACGAGTATATACGGTAAGCAAAAATAAAATGCAATAACCACCAGCTATGGCTACATCGTAATTTCTATTTGAAATACACAAAAGTATTTTGCATACTGGAAAAAAGTAAATTTAATCATTTAGCTATCAATTAAAACTAAAATATACGTTTCAAGAATTTTTTTTTTATTTTTAAGAATTCAATTTAAAAGTTAGTCATCGAAAATGAGTGGTGGTATCTAAAATATATTAAGAGCTCCAAGAAACAGGAAAATGTGGAGGGGCAAGAGTGAAGATAACCCATGGCCTGCTCCAGTGCTCTATCCTTGGAGCTATGTTTGGACCTTAATAAGTAATTGCAAAAATAAACAAAGGTGCACAAAATATCATATCTATATATGTAAATTATATACAGTACTGTGCAAAAGTATTAGGACAAGAACTATTTTATCTTTTATGAGGCATCAAAATAATTGCGACACTTTACCAATCGCACCTGGTATATATACAGTACTGTGCAAAAGTATTAGGACAAGAACTATTTTATCTTTTATGAGGCATCAAAATAATTGCGACAGTTTACCAATCGCACCTAGTATATATACAGTACTGTGCAAAAGTATTAGGAGAAGAACTATTTTATCTTTTATGAGGCATCAAAATAATTGCGACAATTTACCAATCGCACCTGGTATATATACAGTACTGTGCAAAAGTATTAGGACAAGAACTATTTTATCTTTTATGAGGCATCAAAATAATTGCGACAATTTACCAATCGCACCTAGTATATATACAGTACTGTGCAAAAGTATTAGGACAAGAACTATTTTATCTTTTATGAGGCATCAAAATAATTGCGACAATTTACCAATCGCACCTGGTATATATACAGTACTGTGCAAAAGTATTAGGAGAAGAACTATTTTATCTTTTATGAGGCATCAAAATAATTGCGACAATTTACCAATCGCACCTGGTATATATACAGTACTGTGCAAAAGTATTAGGAGAAGAACTATTTTATCTTTTATGAGGCATCAAAATAATTGCGACAATTTACCAATCGCACCTAGTATATATACAGTACTGTGCAAAAGTATTAGGAGAAGAACTATTTTATCTTTTATGAGGCATCAAAATAATTGCGACAATTTACCAATCGCACCTAGTATATATACAGTACTGTGCAAAAGTATTAGGAGAAGAACTATTTTATCTTTTATGAGGCATCAAAATAATTGCGACAATTTACCAATCGCACCTGGTATATATACAGTACTGTGCAAAAGTATTAGGACAAGAACTATTTTATCTTTTATGAGGCATCAAAATAATTGCGACAATTTACCAATCGCACCTAGTATATATACAGTAGTGTGCAAAAGTATTAGGACAAGAACTATTTTATCTTTTATGGGGCATCAAAATAAAGTTTAAAATCACCCCTGTCCTAACACTTTTGCACACTACCGGTAATGTGCAAAAGTATTAGGACAGGGGGTGATTTTCCTAAAAACCTCACTGAAATTCAAATACAGGGTAAAAAGCCAAGTAAATTGCTAATAAATATTTATTATTTAAAATTAGGTGTAAAAGAAATTGATTAAAAAGTAATTATATTTAATTTTTCCTATTTTCTATTAAACAAGTTATTTTGAAACTACTCATTATTCTATTATCCTTGGATATGACTGACTTTTTTCTTATTCCCCCTCTCGGATTGATAAGTCTAATGTTACTTTGGAATACACACTTTGGGAACAAATACAAGCTGCTTGGCAGGAGATACTATTAGATACATTGAAGAAGCTTGTGATGTCAATGCCTTACAGAATGAAGGCTGTGATCAAATCAAAAGGCTATTATACTAAATATTAAATTCATTTTGTAACTATATTTTTTTCTTGTTAAAGCATTTGTTGAGTAAATCAAATAAAATTACTTTAATTAAATTGTTTATTTTCTGTCAATATTTTTTTGGCAATATGCCCCATAAAAGTTAAAATAATCCTTTTCCTAATACTTTTGCATATATATATATATATATATATATATATATATATATATATATATATATATATTGTGTATTTAGTTTAAGAGCGCCAAGGAACAGGAAGATGTGAGAGCCATGGGTGGAAGGCCATGAGTGGAGGTACCTAGATACAATATAGCCATTGCTGGTGTCTATTGCATTTTATTTTCTCTTAATTCATAGATTTCAAAATATTTATATTATTATTAAGAGGAAAGATCCAAGTAATTTTTAATTATTTAAAAATTGTTTTAATCTTTTCTAACATTTTCTAAATTTCGTCAGAAAGTTTTGCTTTGATTTAAGTTAGCGGCTAAAGAAACGTTACGACTGTTTTACAATGGAAACCTCATGATTGCATTACCCACTTTTTTTCGGTTACAAACACATTCATTTGGAAATTCTCGCAAAAATCAAATAATTGTCGGATTTTAATAAAACTTTCAGTACTCGTTTACAAATGAATAAAATTATTTTGAAATTTTTATTTTTAAAATCTTGATAAAAAATATTTTTTCACCTCTGTTACCCCCGTTCACGTAAATCCATGAAATTTTAATCAATTTTACACTAATGGCTAACTTTTGTTTTGTTAGTTCAACGCAGGACACATTGGGGAATATAAATAATCTATTTTTTTTTATTTTAAGTTTGCAATCATTATCCAAAAACCTTATATTATATTATATTATATTATATTATATTATATTATAATTATTCTATTATATTATATTAGGTTATATTATTATTATTATTATTATTATTATTATTATTATTATTATTATATTATATTATTCCATCGTTATTATTATTATTATTATTATTATTATTATTATCTATTTTTTTCCCTTTGATTTGTCTCGTACACACGTTTCTTTTCGGATCCCAACCAGAGACCTAATGTCAGAAATGGCATCATTTTTCACTGATCATTTTCATAAAAAATAAAAATAAAAAACCCAACATACATTTCACATCGATAAAGCCCTTCGTAATGTCTAACCTGTATCTATGAGTACAATCTTTTGTCTAGACTAAACTATCGCCCGGTTCACACTCCACCCACGTCTATTGAACGGGTGAAGAGGCTCAACCTTTGTTTCTTGTTTAGGATGTGGTTTCCGGCTTTCTCTTTTCCAATTTGTTCACTCTTACGTAGCCCCCTGCACATCGGTGGCGTTACCGCCTTGCTCGGGGTGATATGATTAAAAAAAAAATTACTTTTAGGTATGGGTTACTACGAATGTCCTTCCATGAGTCTATGCGAATTTTTTTTTAATTATTCCGAAGAATCAAACTACAACTGAAACTATAGATGTCATGGACAACATTTTTTAGATTTTCACTTTCAAGATACTTGTATTTTGAGAGCGTTTATTAAAGATCTTCAAGGGTTCTGAGCATGACGGTAAACTGCATCCGGCAGCAAGGCCTCTGATTGGGAAGTTGTGAGGAACATGGAACCACTTCTTAATTGCTGTTGTTTTCAGGTCCACCCTGACCCGGAGTGGTAGCACCTGTTAGGGTCCCAGCTATGGGCAAATAGTTAACCCTCGAACTGGAATCAAAACACTTCTTCTTCTTCTTCTTCTATGTGCCCTGTCCCTTCAGGACGTAGGCGATCATGGTTCTCCACGTCTCTCTATCCCCTTGTGGCTCTTAGTATGTTTGCTCCTGTTGCTCCTGGCAACCCCCGTTCCGTCATCCACCCTATCAGGCCCTGCAAATATGTTATCCGCTGCCTTCCTCTGTCTCTCCTTCCTTCTATCTGTCCAGTCAGTATCAGGTTCTCCAGGCTCTCCTTCCTCATTGCATGTCCCAGGAACTTCAGTTGTCTCTTCCTGATGCTCAGCATCAATTTCCTTTTTGTTGCCATTCTTTCGAACACCTCGTCGTTGCTTGTATGCTCAGTCCACGATATCCGTAGCATCCTTCTGTAGAACCACATTTCGGCCGCTTCCAGTTTTGTCCTCATTTTCGTATGAACGTATAAAAATACATTTTGATAGAAATATATACATAAAAATAGACTTTTATAGAAAAATATGAATTTTTGAAAAAAAAATTCTTGCCATAATAATGAAGAGAAACAATTATTCTCAGAAAAAAAAAATTGAATAAAGAACTAGAAGACATTTTCAGTTTTCTAAAATTCATTAAAATCTGACTAAATCAACCTTCTCACTATAACCGGACATAAAACAATACCTTCTAGGTACCTCTAGTCAAATCGATAACAAATCAGCATAGTATGAATAAAAAAGTTCCCAAACTTAATAAAAAACTTTTTCCTTCAAAATATTTATATTATTATTAAGAGGAAAAATTATAGTAATTTTTAATTTTTAAAAAAAAATTTTAATCTTTTCTAACATTTTCGAAATTTTATCAGAATGTTTTGTTTTGATTTGAGTTAGCGGCTAAAGAAACGTTACGACTGTTTTACAATGGAAACCTCATGATTGCATTACCCACTTTTTTCGGTTACAAACACATTAATTTGGAAATTCTCGCAAAATTCAAATAATTGTCGGATTTTAATGAAACTTTCAGTACTCGTTTACAAATGAATAAAATCATTTTTGAAATTATTATTTTTTAAAATTCTTGATAAAAATATTTTTTTACCTCTGTTACCACCAACTCCCACGTAAATCCATGAAATCTTAATAATGGCCACTGATGGCTAACTTTTGTTTTATTATTTCAACGCAGTACTCATTGGGGGATATAAATCATCTATTTTTTTTAAAGTTTGCATTATCTGAAAACTTCCCCCAAAGAGTAAAATAAAAAATGCAATAAAACTCTGATATAATTTAATTTGATAAGCTTTTAATCGCTGGAATAAATAATAACTATTGAGGACATTATACTCTGAAGAAAAAAAAGTTCGATCAATAATAAAATTTTAAATGAACTGTTTTCATTTTTTTTTTCATTTTTTTATTATTAAATAATTTAATAACATATAAAATTTTAAAAATATTTTTAAAATCTCCAAAGAATTTATTGCGAGTAGACTTTTTAGTTAAAAACTGATGATTATATTGCCTATTCAAAATTGAAAAGTTTAATAAAAATCGTTTTGCAGAAATATTTTAAATTGATTCAGAAAAACAAAACTTTTGTATGTAAATATGTTCATTTTGAATAAGTACGATGTTCCATTTGATTAAGTACGATGTTCCATAGGTGTCATAATATGTTTCCATGAAAATTAAATTAGATATTTTTACCAGGCCTTAAACTTAATGATAACTTATTAATAAATAACATAACTTAGTTCGTTTATTTCAATTTCATTCGTTCTTATTAAATTAAAATTATTTTAAAAGAAATTTGAATTTTTTTTATTTTTATTTATTCAGAAAGCATATTCAAATGTCTGGCTATAAATATAAACTAAAATTCTGTAAAATATTATATAATTGCTGAAAATATCAAGTTAAATTTTTAATTTTACTATTTAGTTACCCCCACCC